>ONZH01016253.1:0-233604 GCA_900303285.1 Rhinella marina
GTTATGGGGGATCTGTGGATGACATGTTATGGGGGATCTGTATATTACACACTGTTGTCAGAATTTTTATGATGATGCACTGTTATGGGGATCTGTGGAGGACACACTGTTATGGGGGTCTGTGGATGACACTGTTATGGGGATCTGTGGATGACACTGTTATGGGGGATCTGTGGATGACACTGTTATGGGGGATTCTGTGGATGACACTCTGTTATGGGGATCTGTGGATGACACTGTTATGGGGGATCTGTGGATGGCTGTTATGGGGGATCTGTGGATGACATGACTGTTATGGGGGATCTGTGGATGACACTGTTTACTGTTGATGGGGGATCTGTGGATGACACACTGTTATGGAGGATCTGTGGATGACACACTGTTATGGGGGATCTGTGGATGAACACTGTTATGGGGATCTGTGGATGACACTGTTATGGGGATCTGTGGATGACACACTGTGTATGGGGGATCTGTGGATGACACTGTTATGGGGGATCTGTGGATGACACACTGTTTATGGGGATCTGTGGATGACACTGTTATGGGGGATCTGTGGATGACACTGTTATATGGAGGATTGTCTGGATGACACACTGTTATGGGGGATCTGTGGATGACACACTGTGGATGATGAGGGGGATCTGTGGGATGACACTGTTATGGAGGATCTGTGGATGGACACACTGTTATGGAGGATCTGTGGGGATCTGTGACACACTGTTATGGGGATCTGTGGATGGACACACTGTTATGGGGATCTGTTGGATGGACACACTGTTATGGGAGGATCTGTGGATGCACTGTTATGGGGGATCTGTGGACACTGGGGGGATCTATGGATGACAACTGTTATGGAGGATCTGGGATGACACTGTTATGGGGGATCTGTGTCAGAATTATTGACACTGTTATGGGGATCTGTGGATGACACTGTTATGGGGGATCTGGATGACACTGTTATGGGGATCTGTGGATGACACTGTTATGGGGGATCTGTGGATGACACTGTTATGGGGGATCTGTGGATGACACTGTTATGGGGGATCTGTGGATGACACTGTTATGGGGATTCTGTGGATGACACTGTTATGGGGGATCTGTGGATGACACTGTTATGGGGATCTGTGGATGACACTGTTACTGTTATGGGGATCTGTGGATGACACTGTTATGGGGGATCTGTGGATGACACTGTTATGGGGATCTGTGGATGACACTGTTATGGGGATCTGTGGATGACACTGTTATGGGGGATCTGTGGGACAGTTATGGGGATTGTGGATGACACACTGTTATGGGGGATCTGTGGATGACACTGTTATGGGGGATCTGTGGATGACACACTGTTATGGGGATCTGTGGATGACACACTGTTATGGGGGATCTGTGGATGACACTGTTATGGAGGATCTGTGGATGACACTGTTATGGAGGGATCTGTGGATGACACACTGTTTATGGGGGATCTGTGGATGACACTGTTATGGGGGATCTGTGGAGGACACACTGTTATGGAGGATCTGTGGATGGACATGTTATGGGGGATCTGTGGATGACACTGTTATGGGGGATCTGTGGATGACACTGTTATGGGGGATCTGTGGATGACACACTGTTATAGGGATCTGTGGTGACACTGTTATGGGGATCTGTGGATGACACACTGTTATGGGGGATCTGTGGATGACACTGTATATGGGGGATCTGTGGATGACACTGTTATGGGGATCTGTGGATGACACTGTTATGGGGGATCTGTGGATGACACTGTTATGGGGGATCTGTGGATGACACTGTTATGGGGATCTGTGGATGACACACTGTTATGGAGGATCTGTGGATGACACACTGTTATGGGGATCTGTGGATGACACTGTTGGGGGATCTGTGGATGACACACTGTTATGGGGGATGACTGTATGTGGATGACACACTGTTATGGGGGATCTGTGGATGACACTGTTATGGGGGATCTGTGGATGACACACTGTTATGGGGATCTGTGGATGATGACACACTGTTATGGGGGATCTGTGGATGACACTGTTATGGGGGATCTGTGGATGACACTGTTATGGGGGATCTGTGGATGACACACTGTTTGATGGGGATCTGTGGATGACACACTGTTATGGGGGATCTGTGGATGACACACTGTTATGGGGGATCTGTGGATGACACTGTTATGGGGGATCTGTGGATGACACTGTTATATGGGGGATCTGTGGATGACACACTGTTATGGGGATCTGTGGATGACACACTGTTATGGGGATCTGTGGATGACACTGTTATGGGGATCTGTGGATGACACTGTTATGGGGGATCTGTGGATGACACACTGTTATGGGGATCTGTGGATGACACTGGGGGATGGATGACACTGTTATGGGGATCTGTGGATGACACACTGTTATGGGGGATCTATGCACACTGTTATGGGGATCTGTGGATGACACTGTTATGGGGGATCTGTGGATCAAACTGTTTGGGGGATCTGTGGATGACACTGTTATGGGGGATCTGAACCAGGGCTGTGGAGTTGGAGTCGTGGAGTCGGAGTCGGTCACCATTTTGGTGGAGTCGGTATAAAATGGACCGACTCCGACTCCTAAAATATATAATGAATTAGTACATTTAGTTCAGTGCTGAATATATTTTTATAAGAATTTGTGAAAATGATGAAATGTCCTATAAATGTCTGTTCTATTCCTGATCTAAGGATTTAGGCTTTTAGTTGAGATGACTGTGTACTGCCCTTTATGTCCAGTGCATGTTCTCTCTGTATGCTTTATGTTTCCTCTGAGCTCATGTTTGGAGAGGTTAGCTGCTCTCATGGCTTCTATCTGCTGCTGATGTAAAACACCTAGGGCCCTTATGTATGAAAACTGTCTATCTGTAGAAGTTTCTTTGTTGCCCATAGCAACCAATCAGAGCTCCCCTTTCATTTCATATAGTGCTCTGGAGAAATGAAAGGGGAGCTCTGATTGGTTGCTATGGGCAACAAAAAAAGTCTTAGACCTAGACAGTTTTCATACATCAGGCCCAGAGGCGTAGCTACTGGGGGGGGGGGCAGGGGAGGCGATGCTCCGGGCCCAATACCTCTGGGGGGCCCAGCAGGGATGGCCTTAGTACAATCAGGCGAATACAAGTGAGCGCTTCCATTATGGAGTCTGATGGGGGCACATTAAGCTGATCTGAGGTCTGATGGGGGCACATTCTGCTGATCTGAGGTCTGATGGGGGCACATTCTGCTGATCTGAGGTCTGATGGGGGCACATTAAGCTGATCTGAGGTCTGATGGGGGCACATATCTGAGGTCTGATGGGGGCACATGATCTGAGGTCTGATGGGGCACAATATGCTGATCTGAGGTCTGATGGGGCACATTCTGATCTGAGGTCTGATGGGGGCACATTCTGCTGATCTGAGGTCTGATGGGGCACATTCTGATCTGAGGTCTGATGGGGGCACATTCTGCTGATCTGAGGTCTGATGGGGGCACATTCTGCTGATCTGAGGTCTGATGGGGGCACATTCTGCTGATCTGAGGTCTGATGGGGGCACAATATGCTGATCTGAGGTCTGATGGGGGCACATACGCTGATCTGAGGTCTGATGGGGGCACATTCTGCTGATCTGAGGTCTGATGGGGGCACATTCTGCTGATCTGAGGTCTGATGGGGGCACATTCTGCTGATCTGAGGTCTGATGGGGGCACATTCTGCTGATCTGAGGTCTGATGGGGGCACATTCTGCTGATCTGAGGTCTGATGGGGGCACATTCTGCTGATCTGAGGTCTGATGGGGGCACATTCTGCTGATCTGAGGTCTGATGGGGCACATTCTGCTGATCTGAGGTCTGATGGGGGCACATTCTGCTGATCTGAGGTCTGATGGGGGCACATTCTGCTGATCTGAGGTCTGATGGGGGCACATTCTGCTGATCTGAGGTCTGATGGGGCACATTCTGCTGATCTGAGGTCTGATGGGGGCACATTCTGCTGATCTGAGGTCTGATGGGGGCACATTCTGCTGATCTGAGGTCTGATGGGGGCACATTCTGCTGATCTGAGGTCTGATGGGGGCACATTCTGCTGATCTGAGGTCTGATGGGGGCACATTCTGCTGATCTGAGGTCTGATGGGGGCACATTCTGCTGATCTGAGGTCTGATGGGGGCACATTCTGCTGATCTGAGGTCTGAATGGGGGCACAATATGCTGATCTGAGGTCTGATGGGGCACATTCTGCTGATCTGAGGTCTGATGGGGGCACATTAAGCTGATCTGAGGTCTGATGGGGGCACAATATGCTGATCTGAGGTCTGATGGGGGCACATTCTGCTGATCTGAGGTCTGATGGGGGCACATTCTGCTGATCTGAGGTCTGATGGGGGCACATTTCTGCTGATCTGAGGTCTGATGGGGGCACATTCTGCTGATCTGAGGTCTGATGGGGACATTCTGCTGATCTGAGGTCTGATGGGGGCACATTCTGCTGATCTGAGGTCTGATGGGGGCACATTAAGCTGATCTGAGGTCTGATGGGGGCAAGGGACTGTTAGTTTAGTGATGCTGGGGACAGATTTCCTTTAACATAGGAGTCCCTTTTTTACTCCTATTAATCCTATATTTTACTGCATTATGTGGTAGAGTATTTAGAGTAGGGTATGTAGAAAGTCTATTGTACTGTACTTAACAGCATAGATGATCTAGCAGTTTATATAGTCATCTTGCTAATACAGTATTATAACCACAACTAGTAGTATGTGCCTGTGAAGTTGGAAACGTGCGTTTGGGAAGCCAATAAGTGGGGGGCCCACTCAAGTATGTTTCGCCCCCCCATGTGCTGAACCTCTAGCTACGCCTCTGATCAGGCCCTAAGTGAGCTGTACCCAGAGAAGCCTGATAGATTACAAACTGTTTTTGTCATGACTTATCTGTACTATTGATTTTATGCAAATTTGTTTAAAGTTATCACTTAAACATGCTCCATGTATGAGGGAGTCAGAGTCGGAAGTCGGAGTCGGGGTTAGGGGAAATTGAGGAGTCGGAGTCGGGGCTTTGGCTTACCGACTCCACAGCCCTGGATGACACACTGTTATGGGGATCTGTGGATGACACTGTTATGAGGATCTGTGGATGACACTGTTGGGAGGGATCTGTTGATGACACTGTTATGGGGGATCTGTGTATTATACACTGTTATGGGGGATCTGTGGATGAAACTGTATTGGGGTACCTGTGGATGACACACTGTTAGGGGGATCTATGGAGGACACACTGTTAGGGGGGATCTGTGGATGACACACTGTTATGGGGGATCTGTGGATGACACACTGTTAGGGGGATCTGTGGATGACACATTGTTAGAGGGGATCTGTGGATGACACACTGTTATGGAGATCTGTGGATGACTGTTAGGGGGGATCTGTGGATGACACACTGTTATGGGGGATCTGTAGATGACACATGTTAGGGGGGATCTGTGGATGACACTGTTATGGGGGATCTGTGGATGACACTGTTATGGGGGATCTGTGGATGACACTGTTATGGGGGATCTGTGGATACATGACACATTGTTATGGGGGGATCTGTGGATGACACTGTTATGGGGGATCTGTGGATGACACTGTTATGGGGATCTGTGGATGACACTGTTATGGGGGATCTATGGATGAAACTGTTGGGAGGGATCTGTTGATGACACTGGTGTGGAGGTTCTGTGCATTATACACTGTTATGAGGATCTGTGGATGAAACTGCTATGGGGTACCTGTGGATGACACTGTATGGGGGATCTATGAAGGACACACTGTTATGGGGATCTGTGGATGGACTCTTATAGGAGGATTTCTGGATGACACACTGTTATGGAGGATCTGTGGATGACACTCTGTTATGGGGAAATCTGTGGATGACACTTATGGGGGATCTGTGGATGACACTGTTATGGAGGATCTGTGGATGACACTGTTATGAGGATCTGTGGATGACACTGTTATGAGGATCTGTGGATGACACTGTTATGGGGGATCTGTGGATGACACTGTTATGGGGGATCTGTGGGTGACACTGTTATGGGGGATCTGTGGGTGACACTGTTATGGGGGATCTGTGGATGACACTTATGGGGATCTGTGGGTGACACTGTTATGGGGGAATCTGTGGATGACACTTATGGGGGATTCTCCACCTATCTATTCCCATCTGTGTGTCTGCAGTCAGACATGGCTGGATACAGACAAGCACACGTACAGCTGTGTTCACATCTGGCGCACGGTGCGGCTTCTACAGCTCTGCGCCTTGTCCCCGGTCCCCTCTCCCAGGCAGCACGTCACTCGCAGCCGTGTCACTCCGCACCAGGACACCTCACGGCGGCCGCTTCCACCAGGTCAAAGAGTTCAGCGCCCACTCACCCCCTAATCCGCCCGCACACCCCGGTCCTGTGCCCCCTCTGCCTACACCCGCTCCATCCACCTCAGAGCACCCGACCAGCCCGTTCTCTGGTCACATGACCGATCTGAGCGCTGAGACCTGAGCCCGACGGCGGAGTGATACGAGGCTCAGCAGTAAAAGGCTGCGTTGGAGGTGGCCCGAGCCTCCTCCATATTAACAGTCCCCTCCCTCACCGATTACCGACACCGGGCGGGAAGCGCAGCCATGCCGGGCATGATGGACAAGGGCACCGAGTTTCTAGGCAAGAACCGCTCTAATGGCACCAAGAGCCCGTCCAGCGCCTCCAATGGACACTACTCCGAGGAGAGCGGCGGCAGCGACGACGAGCACGGTGGTAGCCTCGATCTGTGTGGTGACTGACTCCCGTCCCCTGTCTCCCCGCCTGAGTGTGAGTGCGCCCTCGGCCCCGCTATAGCCTCTCTTCTTCTCTTCACAGATGTGGGCATGAGGGTGGGAGCCGACTTCCAGGCCAGGATCCCCGACTACGAGCCCGGTACGTCTGCCATCTTGTCTCTGGGGCTGCGGCCGGGGAGGCGGTGGTAGCCTCGGTATATGGGAGGAGGATGTGTGCGGGTGGTATATGGAGGGAGGATAGCGGGATACACATGAGGTGGAGGGTGTAGCAGAATATATATATTTACACACTGTATGAGATAACATGATATTATTACATGTATAGATAGTATACTATAAAGCATCAGTTATACAGGGTGCGATATGGCAGTATTATAGGAGAAGTGCTGTATAACGGGGATGTGGGTGGTATATGGAGGTAGGATAGCGGGATACACATGGGGTGGAGGGTGTAGCAGAATATGTACTGTGTGAGATAACATTGTTATTACATGTATAGACAGTATACTATAAATCATCAGGTATAGCAGTAGTATGGGATATGTGCTGTATAACAGGAGGATGTGTGCAGATGATATGCTGGTATATAGAGGTAGAATAATGTTATATGTATATAAAATATATTGTATAGCATAAAATTATATTACATGTATAGACATTATACCATAAGCATCAGTTATACAGGGTGTGATATAGCAGTATTATAAGATATGTGTGATATGCACTGTATAACAGGAGGATGTGTGGGTGGTATATAGAGGTAGAATAATGTTGTATATATGAAATAGAGTATATAACAGAATATATTGTATAGCCTAAAAGTATATTACATGTATAGACTGCTATAAATCATCAGTTATACAGAGTGTGATATAACAGTGTTATAGCATATGTGATATATGGTAAATATTCTGCACTGTATAACAGGAGGATGTGTGCGGGTGTTATATAGAGATGGGATAGACGTAGGGTGGAGCAGAATATATGTGTACTGTATGAGATAACATATTACATGTATAGACAGTATACTATAAATCATCAGTTATACAGGGTGTGATATAGCAATATTATAGGATAAGTGCTGAATAACAGGAGGATGTGTGCGGGTGGTATATGGAGGTAGAATAATGGTATATATGTGAAATATACTGTGTAACAGAACATATATATATATTAGTGTAGCATAAAATTGTTACATGTATAGATAGTATGCTATAAATCTTCAATCATACAGGGTGTGATATAGCAGTATTATAGGATATGTGCTGTATAACATTGGAGGATGTGTGCAGGTGAAACGGTATATATATATATTATAGGATTATATTACATGTATAGACAGTATACTATAAATCATCAGTTATACAGGGTGTGATATAGCAGTATTATAGGATATGTGCTGTATAACGTGATATATGGTAAATATAATGCACTGTATAACCAGAGGATGTGTGATATGTGCTGTATAATATGGGAGGATGTGTGACGGTGATATAGTGGTATATAGAGGTAGAATAGCAATATATACATAAAGTGGCGTGTGTAACAGAATATATGTACGGTATATACATACTGTGTAAGATAACATTATATTATTACATGTAAAGATCGTATACTGTAAATCATCTATTATACAGGGTGTGATATAGCAGTATTATAGGATATGTGATATATGGTAAATAGTCTGCACTGTATAACAGGAGGATGTGTGTGGGTGCTATATAGAGGTAAAATAATGTTATATATGAAATATATATAATCAGCATAAAATATTACATGTACAGACAGTGCACTAAATCAATTATACAAGATGTGATATACCTCTAGGATATGTGCTGTATAACGTGATATATAGTAAACATTCGCCACTGTATAACAGGAGGATGTGTGATATGTGCTGTAGAACGTGGCAGGATGTGTGCGGGTGATATGGCGGTTTATAGAGGTAGCGGTAGATACATGAAGTGGAGTGAATATATATATATATATATATATATACTGTGTAAGATTATATTATTACATGTATAGACAGTGCTATAAATCTTCAGATATACAGGGTGTGATATAGCAGTATTCTAGGATATGCGATGTATAGCATGATATATGATAAATATTATGTGTATAACGGTATATTTGTGATATGGACTGTATAACGGGAGGATGTGTGTGGGTGGTATATAGAGGTAGAATAATGTTATATATGAAATATAGTGTATAATGGAATATATTGTATAGCATAAAATTATATTACATGTATAGACAGTGCTGTAACTCTTCAATTATACAGGGTGTGATATAGCAGTATTATGATATGTGCTGTATAACATGGGAGGATGTGTGCGGGTGATATGGATGGATATAGAAGTAGAATAGCGGTATACACATGAAGTATAGTGTGTGATGGAATATATGTACATATATATGTATACTGTATAAGATAACATTAAATGTATAGATAATATACCATAAATCTTCAATTATACATGGTGTGATATAGCAATATTATAGGATATGCACTGATCTGAAGCAGGGGATCTGAGTGATATGCGCTGTATAACAGGAGGATGTGTGCACATGATATGGAGGTAGAATAATGTGATTATATATACACTGTGTAATGTAATATATTGCATAGCATAAAATTATATTAAATGTGTAGATAGTGCTACAAATCTTCAATTATACGTGTCATAATGTAACAGTATTTTAGCTGTGCATTGTATAACGTGATATATAGTAAATATTATGCGCTGTATAACAGATTGTGTGATATGTGCTGTATAATATGGTATCCATGATATCTGAGGTATAACATGGGATCTGATATCCTCTGTAGAATATGGGATCTATGTGATATATGGTCTGTATAACGGGATCTGATTGATATGAACTGTATAACATGGGATATGTGTGATATGTGCTTTGTATAACGTGATATATGGTAGATATGCACTTTAGAACATGGGATCTGTGTGATATGTCTGATGCATAACGGGATGTGTGATATATTCTCTATATAATGGGATCTATGTGATATATGCTCTATATAACAGGGGATCTATGTGATATATGCTCTATATAACAGGATCTATGTGATATATGCTCTATATAACGGGAGCTATGTGATATATGCTCTATATAACGGGATCTATGTGATAGATCACCTGTTATATAGTGCACATATCACATAGATCCCCTGTTATATAGAGCACATATCACATAGATCCCCTGTTATATATAGAGCATATATCACATAATCCCCTGTTTATATGAGATAATATCACAGTAGATCCCTGTTATATTAGACATAGATCCTATATCAATAGAATCCCCCGTTATCTAGAGAATATATGTGATGTATGCTCTATATAACGGGATCTATGAGATATATTCTCTATATAACAGGGGATCTATGTGATATATTTTCTATATAACAGGGGATCTATGTGATATATTCTCTATATAACAGGGGATCTATGTGATAGATATATTCTCTATATAACGGGAGCTATGTGATTATTCTCTTATATAGGGGCTATGTGATTATATTCTCTATATAACGGGAGCTATGTGATATATTCTCTATATAACAGGGGAGCTATGTGATACTCTATTCTCTCTATATAACGGGATCTATGTGATAATATTTCTCCTATAATAACTTCAGGGGATACTATGTGATATATTCTCTATATAACAGGGGATCTATGAGATATATTCTCTATATAACAGGGGATCTATGAGATATATTCTCTATATAACAGGGGATCTATGAGATATATTCTCTATATAACAGGGGATCTATGAGATATATTCTCTATAATGTATGTATATACTATTACTATATATGTATATATGTATGGTAGATATGTGTCGTAGAACAGGGGATCTGTGTGATATGATGTGTATAACATAGGATATATATTTATATGGGAATTTGCCCCGTTTCCTTGGCATCTAATATACTGCATACATTGTATCAGAATGTTACACATTTGCATAGATAGCTGTTCCATAGAGCAGAATGTCTCTCCACCGCTTGCGAGACTACAACTCCCATCAGTCATAACGGGAGTTGTTTTCTTTCCTAACCCCTGGAGAGCCACAGGTTGGGAAACACTGCGGGAGAGCAGTATTAGATGGGGTGCCCCACAGAATAGGGGACGTGTCGGGTCAGTGGTCCCGGTGCCCACTACCACTCCATTCAGAGTCTATGGGACGGCCTGAGATAATCGAATACAAGCGTTTGGCCGTCTCCGGCAGCCTCATAAAGTTAAAGCGGTTTGCCGAAGCTGGAAATTGCCCCTCACACTGATTCTACTTAGCTGATTCCTCGTGGTCCCCGTGCGGCTGCTGCTGCTTCTTCCCTTGCGCCGATGAAAACATCCGGTGTCGGGAGGGAGCAGCCAATGGCAGGCGGTGACACTAGGGAGGCTTGGCCCCGTCACCGCCTGCAATTGGATTACAGATTGGTTCCACTTAAAGGGGTATTCCGGATAGCTATTAGATCGAAGGGGGTCCTACCACTGGAAACCCCATAAGAACCACCTCTGTAACCCGTGGGGCCCCCTGAAATGAACGGCCAGTCAGGCATGCTCTCGGCTCCATTCATTTCTGTGGGAGTTCTGGAGATGGCCGAGCAGGGTGGCTCAGTGGTTAGCACTGGTATCCTGCAGCGCTGGGGTGCTAGGTTAGGGTCTGACTAAGGACAACATCTGCATGCAGTTTGTACGTTCTCCCCGTGTTTGCGTGGGTTTCCTCCGGGAACAGATTGTGAGCTCCACCGGGGACAGTGAGTGATATCTGCAAAGAGCTGCGGAATATGTCAGCACTATATAAGAAAATAAATAAGACCGCCACTCATCTAGTGTGGTGTTTTTTATTTTTGTGATTTAATTTTTTTTTTTTTTTCAGGCCCATTGATTTCAATGGGCGAGTCTACCATGAAAATTGGGCCATGATACTACATACTGTGACTTTCGCTGCACAGACTTAAAGGGTTACTCCCATCTTAGACAATGGGGGCATATTGCTAGGATATGCCCTCATTGTCTTATAGGAACTGAACTGAGCCCCCAAGTAAAGGAGGGCGCACTGCACATGCGCAGCCGTCCTCCATTCATTTCTATGGGTCCGCCGAAAATAACAGAGCGCTGGCTCAGCTATTTCCGTCGGCTACGTAGAAATGAATGGGAGCGGTGGCCGGTCATGCACGGTGCGCTCCCATTCATTTCTATAGGAGCAGCAGGGGAGCTGCGCCTGGTGGTGGCCGGACACAGGAAATCCAGGGTCCTCCAGGCACAGTGCTCCCCTCTCCGCTCTCGATATAGTGATTTGCCCCCATTGTCTAAGATGGGAATACCCCTTTAAGAACGTCAGACGTGCATTGGCCCACTCACTATAACAGGTCAGCGTCCGGTCCAGTCTTTTCCACACACTGACAGAACCCGGAAGCATCGCTCATCTGAATGAGGCCTAAGGAGGATTCGGTTGAATAACATCTCTATGGCGTCACTCCTCTGGTTTGGAGCCTCCATCGCAGATTCGGTTACAAAAGCAGAAACCCAGTTGACCCCAACATAGCCAGTGAGGCCCCCATGGTGCTGTTGGTGTTCTGTGGGTCCACTGCTATCTTCACTGTGCTTCAGTCTCTGCATGTAACGGGGGGTCACATGTGCCGCTGCAGCCAATGACTGGCTTCACTGGTAATGTATCACCAAGCGGCACGTCGCTGTGGTCACCGGAGAGTCCAGTGAAAGGCTGCAGCGGCGAACGTAGCATCAGACGGGACGTCAAATTTCCAGTCCTCAGGGGACAGGACCGTCACCGCTGGAACGGAGCACTGGTGAGTATGTAAGTGGCTTTTTATCTTTATGCAAATACTTGTCTGAGGTTTCTTTATTTATTTTTTTAGATTTTTATTTATTTATTTTTTTAAAAATGTGCATTACCTTCCTGCTGTCGCTCCGATCCAGCGCCGCCGTTCTGGGCCAGGGATGCTCAACCTGTGGCCCTCCAGCTGTTGCAAAACTTCAGCTCCCAGCTGGAGGGCTGCAGGTTGAGCATCCTTGGTATATGCCATCATAAGAGGGGCATCCTTGCTTTTACCCACCTCTTTGAGAGCCGCTCCCAGTTTTGTGGACCGGAGCCGTCAGCGTATTACAAGGTCGGCCATTTATCTCAGTAAGAACTGATACAGCTCCCTGCAGTGGGAAGGTCTGGGCGGTCTCAGCTTTCCCAGAGCAGTCTGCTGTGTGCCAGGGGGTGAGGCAGCGCTTTGAGCGGGGTTGTCTCTCATCAGATAAGCCTTTTTAAATGGATTAAAATCCTCTACAGGCCTAATACTTACAGCTGAGGGTTTGCTACATTTGTATACAGTATACCAGTGCAGGTAAAATGTATCCGTCTGGAAGGGGCATTGGATACAACTGCAACTTTGTGGCGAGAAACATAAGGAGGAATTTATTAAAGGGTCCTCTCACTTCAGTAAGTGGCATTTATCATGTAGAGAAAGTTAATACAAGGCACTTACTAATGTATTGTGATTGTCCATATTGCCTCCTTTGCTGGCTGGATTCATTTTTCCATCACATTATACACTGCTCGTTTCCATGGTTACAGACCACCCTGCAATACATCAGCGGTGGCCATGCCTGTACCCTATAAGAAAAAGCATCAGCCTCTCTGGTGGCCGGGACCATGGGAGCGCACATAGGCTGGTGCTGTTTCCTATAGTGTGCAAGCACGACCACCATTGACGGATTGCAGGGTAGTCATAACCATGGAAATGAGCAGTGTATAATGTGATGGACAAAATGAATCCAGCGAGCAAAGGAGGCAACATGGAGAATCACAATACATTAGTAAGTGCCTTGTATTAACTTTCTCTACATGATAAATGCCACTTACTGAAGTGAGAGGACCCCTTTAAGACTGGCTTTTCTAAATGCTGTGTCTCAGGAGGTGTGTGGCCGGACGCTGACGTCTACAGCGGCCAGGGGTAGATTTGTGGTGTAGCTTACATCACTTTTCTGGAGCCAGTAATATTAAAGGGGTTCTCCAATGTCTAAAACATGTCCCCAAATGCCCTCTATAGGTTATACTTGCTAAATCTACCCATCATGTGGAGCAAAACATCTGGTGAAGGGGGGAGCAGCGAATAGCAGGCCACGACAATGCTATGTAGGCTCTTCCCTGTCATGGCCTGCTATTCGCTGGTCCCCCCGTCACCGGATGTTTTGGCCCATGAGACGGGGAGATGCAGCGGCGGGCGTGCGGGGATCCAGAGCGACGCTGGTGCCAGGGAGCGGTCTAAGTATAATCTCTATGAGGGGCCCTGGCATTTGGGGAAATATTTTAGACATTGGAATAACACCTTTAACCCCCTAACAGTTTTGCTCAAGCTCATCTGGGGCTTTGAGAAAAGGACCTAAGAGTTTAGAGGGGGTATTCTCATCTTAGACAATGGGGGCACATCGCTAGGATATGTCCCCATTGTCTTATAGGTGCGGGTCTCACCGCTGGGACCCGCACCTATATCGAGATCAGAGGGGGGAGCACTGCGGCTGGAGGACCCCAGGTTTAGCGCTCTGCTAGTTTCGCCGGCCCCATAGAAATGAATGGAGGGCAGCTGCGCATGCGCAGTGCTCCATCCTTTACTTTGGGGGCTCCGTTCCCGATATAGGTGCCGGTCCCAGCGGTGGTACCCGTACCTATAAGACAATGGGGGTATATCCTAGCAATATGCCCCCCATTGTCTAAGATGGGAATAACCCTTTAAGGGTACATTCACATGACTGTATCTCTTGGTCCGCATCCGATCTGCATTTTTTGCAGATTGGATTCTGACTCATTCATTTCAAATAGTCTGCAAAAAATGCAGGCCGCACACGGTGTGCTCTCCTCATCAGTATGTCCAGTAGGTATCAGTATGCAATATGGATGTCACACAGACCGCAAAATACATAGGTGTCTGAATGCCCCCTACCCTGTGTGTCTCCGGCTGGGGAGAAGCTAGAGATGTGAGCTTTCAAACAAGAATAGGCCCACGTCCCTACCCAGCCCAAGATATGAGGGGCTAAAGCAGCAGCCCCTTCAGCTGGCTGTTTAATTTGACTGTTGGGCGGAAAAGGGGGCTGCCTGGTTTTCTGATGTTGATGACCTATCATCAGGATGTTTCATCAGTATCAGATCGGTGGGGGTCCGACACCTGGGGTTACAGCGCTCGTACGGGTGCTGTGTTCTCGTCAGGATTTACCTGCACACCATCAACATTGTAGCAGTGGTGCAGGGGGGTTACATCTGTTCTGTCCCGTTCACTTGTCAGCAGCTGTCAGCTAAACACTGAATGCAGCGCTCGCACGAGTGCTCCGTCCCCTTCCAACAGCTAATGGGCATCGGGAGGCGGCCTGAAGATAGGTCGTCAGTTTTGGAAAACTGGACAGGCCCTTTAAATGTGTTGGCACTGAATGCCCCACCCGCTTTTTAGTAAAGTGGAGAACATGTAAATCGGGTGGGGGTGCTTGCACAAAAATTAGTAATGTTTCCACACTTTCTAGTATGGAAGTTTTAAAGGGCATCTGTCAGCAGTTTTGTACCTATGACACTGGCTGACCTGTTACATGTGCACTTGGCGGCTGAAGACATCTGTGTTGGTCCCATGGTCATATGTGCCCGCATTGCCGAGAAAAATTATGTTTTAATATATGCAAATGAGCCTCTAGGAGCAACGGGGGCGTTACCTTTACACCTAGAGGCTCTGCTCTGTCTGCAACTGCCGCACCCTCTGCACATATGACCATGGGACCAACACAGATGTCTTCAGCTGCCAAGTGCACATGTAACAGGTCAGCCAGTGTCATAGGTACAAATCATAATGTATTGTGATTGTCCATATTGCCTCTTTTGTTGGCTGGATTCATTTTTCCATCTCATTATAGACTGCTCGTTTCCATGGTTACGACCACCCTGCAATCCATCAGTGGTGGCCGTGCTTGCACACCATAGGAAAAAGTGACGGCCTTTCTGGTGACCGGGACTGCGGTGTTTTTTTCCTATAGTGTGGAAGCACGTCCACCGCTGCTGGATTGCAGGGTGGTTGTAACCATGGAAACCAGCAGTCTATAATGAGATGGAAAATTGAATCCAGCCAGCAAAGGAAGCAACACGGACAATTAGTAAGTGGCTTGTATTCCCTTTCTCTGTATGATAAATGCTATTTGCTGAAGTGACTCGACTCCTTTGTCTCCCTCTATTAGCCCACATATATAAATGGCTTAGTGTGTCAGGCTGTCATCCAACCACATGGTGGCAGTATTTCAGTTACAAACCAACACCAGGCATGCTAAGACTCGTATGTATTATATCAGTGTTCCTCAGGGACCTCCTGCCGGTCATGTTTTCAGGATTTCCCTAGTATTCAGCAGTTAGTGTCAGTGCATCAGGACTTACCTCAGGTATTCATTCTGTTGTATAGTCTGAAATCATGACTGTTGAGGAACACGGCACTAGATGACCATTGTGCCATTTCGATAGAAATCCTCTTTGAAATGTACTTATATTATTTTTTTGTTGTTGTTTTTTTTCCCTAATGGGCCCATAATGTGCTTATTTATTTTATAATATATCTTCATAGGGGTCGGCCATTTTGATTAAGATACACAAATGAAATTCCTAAGGATCACAGTGTAAGTTATATGACAAACCACCCAGTGGTAGCTACGAAAAAAAAAATTGCTTGTTGGCTAAATGGCTAGGGAAAATCACGTTGCTCTCTCCCCTTGGGCCACTGCAGATCTGTACGCACAAATCTATTAGGACCACGGTGCAGGTTCACATCTTCGTCGGCGTATGCAGCGCTATTTTATTACCAGTTAACTGACGCACACTGTAACTGAACTTAAAGAAGAACTCCCACAAAATTTTTTATTCTCTGACCTGTTAGAAAGGTGCATGATATAATCTGTAGTGATTGTCATCTTCTTATCAGTGACTGTTTATGTGAGTAAAAACCTCTCTTCTTATTGTAGCTGGGTCATGTGACCAACTCCCTGACCTCCAACTGACCCAGGACAGGAAGCCAG
This sequence comes from Rhinella marina, assembly GCA_900303285.1. Classification (NCBI taxonomy): domain Eukaryota; kingdom Metazoa; phylum Chordata; class Amphibia; order Anura; family Bufonidae; genus Rhinella; species Rhinella marina. Next base: position 16,903 of record ONZH01016253.1, read on the forward strand.
TAACTGCTCTATTCATTCCTATGGGAGCCTCACTTTCAGTCTCATAGGAATACATAGAGAATTAGACTTCCTGTCCACACATAAGTCTCTGTGTGAGTTGGTGGGTCTAATTGCTGGTCACATGACACAGATAAGAAACTTCAGGCTGATAGAAGTCAAAATTCAGCTACTGGTAAGAAAATGACATTCACTACAGATTATATCATGTACATTTCTAGCAGGACATGGAATAAAATTTTTGTCGGGAGTTCTTCTTAAGTCAGTGGGGTCCATCTGACACTGCTGAGCGTTTTTGGTTTTCTGTTCCTGGTGATGCAGCAGAAACATGGAAATGATTAGCACATTTTTTTTAAATTACAGTTTATATTCCTAGGGTACGTTTCCTTAAAGGGGTGGTCCCACAAAAAATATTCAGCAGTTTTCAAACCACCCCTGGATCTGAATACTTCTGTAATTGCGTGTGATTACAAATTTAGTTTAGCCGCTGAGTATTTGAATAAAAGCTATCTGTATAGCGCCACCTGCTGTTTGTTTGTTTTTTCTTATTTTTCTGTCCACCTCACTGAGGTGGCCGCAACTGCTCAGTTCCTTCCTTCAACTGCCTCTTGAACTTTGATAGAGAGAGAGCTGCAGCAGAAAGGATACGCCCTTGCTTGTTATAATCTAGCACAACAATTGGAGCAATGAATGGTGAAATCTCCTGATCCATGTGAGGTACAGGGCTGGTTCTAGCTTTGTTCGACAGAGATTCATGTACTATATGATGTCTGATTTTCATTTTTTTACATTAATCATGGGATAATCCCTTTAAGACTCTGTCCTGTTGAGGCAAATACTTAAAGAAGAACTCCTGCAAAAAATGTTATTCCATGTCCTGCTAGAAATGTACATGATGTAATCTGTAGTGAATGTCATTTTCTTACCAGTGTCTGAATTTTTGAGTTATATCATCGTGAAGTTTCTGATCTGTGTCATGTGACTAGGAATTAGACCCACCAACTCACACAGCACCTTATGTGTGGACAGGAAGTCTAATTCTCTATGTATTCCTATGGGAGCCTCACTTTCAGTCTCATAGGAATGAATAGAGCAGTTACTGGCTTCCTGTCCTGGGTCAGTTGGAGGTCAGGGAGTTGGTCACATGACCCAGCTACAATAAGAAGAGAGTGGAAACTCTTAATTTCAGCCTCTGATAAGAAAATGACAATCACTACAGATTATATCATGCACCTTTCTAACAGGTCAGAGCTTCTTTAAGGCCATATGCACACGGTGTTTATTACACATGAAATCTGGGTCAAGTCAAAATTTTGACAAATTGTGCAGATTTTGGTGTGGATTTGGCATAGAAACGCAGAGAAATCCGATTGGAAAACCCACATATGATACGCTGCTGTGTGCATGTGACCTAAGGGTTCTGATCTGCCAATAAAACTGCAGATGCTACAAAATGACAAGATTTTTTTTATTTAAAGGGATTCTCTGGGATTTGCATATTGATGCCCTGTGCTAAGGCTAGATAATCAATATAAGATCACCGAGGGTCTGACTCCTGGAACCCTGCCAATCGGCTGTATGAAGAGGCTGTGGTTGCTCCTTGAGCTCTTAGGCCCCTTTCACACGAGCGGGAGACTCGCATGTCTCCCACAACGCATCTACAGGGCTGGACTCCGCACGGACAGGGATCGCATATAATGCTCTGCGATCCCTGTCAGTGCGGAGTCCAGCCCTGTAGATCCGTTGCGGGAGACATGCGAGTCTCCCGCTCGTGTGAAAGGGGCCTTAGGCATTTTCCTAGACCTTTGTTCACACGACCCAGGTGCAGCTCGGCCCCACTCAAATGAATGAGGCTGAGCTGCAATACCAAGCACAACCTCTGTGTGCTCACAGGAGCACAGCAGCCTCCTCAAACAGCTGATCTGGGGGGTCTCAGGTGTCAGACGCTTGATGATCTGTCAAAAAAATACTCCTTTCTGATGGCATGTCCCTTTATCATGGGTGATGAATGCCACCATGTGCCTATTAATTGGCATACGTCCAGTGTGATAGATCTTACCTTCTTCAGGTTTCACATGTAAAGTGTCCACTCAGCTCTGAAAGCAGCTCATGTTATCCTCTGTGGTTAATTCTATTAATTCCTTTTTTATTTTTTTTGATGACCATGAAAGCTTTGTTATAAAATATTACTTTAGCTGGGACCCGGCTATTTGGATGGATGACAAGAAATCTGTTTTCTTGTAATTTCTGGCATTTATGTAATTAATATGAATCATGAAAGGCTCATTAAGAACTATTTGTCCCTGACTTTGTCCTTTTGCATTTAAGGTGCTACCAAGTACACGGATAAAGATAATGGGGGGATGCTGGTGTGGTCTCCTTATCACAGTATTCCTGATCTGAAGTGTAAGTACTGAAGCCTCCCAGTATTACCAATACCTGTGCATCGTGTGATCTCTAGTGCGGCAAATGTGAACCTAAAATAGCTCTAAGGCCCTGTTCACACAGCGGAATTTGCATGAAGCACAACACTGCCTCCCACTGGACGACAGTGGAACTGGCACCAGCCGTATGAATGAGTCTGCATCCGTTCCGCAGTTTTGTGGTTCCGCGGCTCCTCGGAAAAGATAGAAAATGCAAATTCTTGTCTGAATAGGACAAGCTCTATTATGGTTGTGGCCATGTGTGGTCTGCAAATTGTGGAACGCACACAACCGGTATCAGTGTTTTGTGGATCCGCAAAGCACTATGGCCGTCTGAATGGGCCCTAAGGGACATGCTGGTAATAAATGATCACATTCACTGGACAGATTGTGAAACAGGGGTCCCGTGTCTTCTGTATGATTGGAGCACCAGTCGAGTGTGTCCCTTGTGTTTCCATACGCTGGTGGAGATAGCCGAGTACAGTGCTCTGCTATCTCTGTCAGTCCCATGCAGGGCCGCCGTCAGGGGGGTACAGCAGAACCTGCTGTGGGGGGCCTGGGCACAGGGCCGGCGTCAGCACCCGGCAAACCCGGGCATGTGCCGGGGCCCTGAGCTCCTCGGGGGGCCCACTCAGCCGCTGGCTTTTTTTTTTTTTAATTCATTTTTTATTTTGCTGCTCCCTCCGAGTCCCGTCCCACTGAGCCGCTTTAATGCCGGCTCGAGTCCTCACTCACCCCACTGCCCTTTAACAGTGCCCAGCCACAGTCTTCTCCCCGGCTCAGCGGGTGCCGCCTACCTCCTTGCCGCGCTTCAGCTGTCTCCTCCTTCCCACCGCCACCAGAAGAGGAGGAGACAGCTGAAGCGCAAGGGAGAGATGAAGACTGAGGCGGCGCCATCTTAGTGGCAGGTGCAGCGACAGCAGCCCAGCAACGCGGTGCAGTAAGTAACTTGCCCCAGCCAGCCCAGTCTGAAGGGTCATTTTGCTTGTATTTTCATCTCCAGCTCTGAGTCATTATTGAATAAGGTCATCTTCTGTACTTGTGCATTGCAACCTGGGGGATGTAGGTCTGATGGGGGCACAAGACGCCAACCTGAGGTCTAATGGGGGGGAAGACCCTGATCTGAGGTCTGATGGGGGCACGAGACGCCGACCTGAGGTCTAATGGGGGGGAGGAAGACCCTGATCTGAGGTCTGATGGGGGCACGAGACGCCGACCTGAGGTCTGATGGGGGCACGAGACGCCGACCTGAGGTCTGATGGGGGCACGAGACGCCGACCTGAGGTCTGATGGGGGCACGAGACGCCGACCTGAGGTCTGATGGGGGCACGGGGGGGCCCGCGAAATTTGCCTGTAGGGGGCCCCGAAATTCCTGATGGCAGCCCTGGCCCCATGGACTCGGAATGGAGTGGCGAATGCTCAACCACTATGCCCTTCGGGGCATGCATGAGACTCTGGTTATAACAATTGATGGGGCTACCATCAGTCAGTCAGGAACGAAAATCGGTGTGACATCTGTGAAAGTAGACCCGAGTCATTGATACCTTTTAATGGGTAGCTGAATAGATGACAACAAATAGTACGTTTTGGAGGTTACTTAGGTCTCTTCTTCAGGCACGGTATAAGACGGTCTATAAAGAGTCACATATTTATACCCAAAAGGACACATAGTGTGATAAATGAGACCGGTGATGTAACCCAAATCCTTTAATATGAGGAGAGGAGCACACAGCTGTAGCAGTAAATATTGGAGCCGTTCATAGATAAGATCAAAGTGTTGTTGCCCATGATTGTGATGCCCCCACCGGGTCTGACGTAAATCCATGCAACACATTTGTTCCTTTTATCGGTGCCTCAGAGGTTGTATCAGAGACCTGAACATTTCAAGTCTGACTCGTAGGGGGAGCCACTTCCACAAGGTGGCACTAGCGAGATGGTTCTCTCTCCTTGGAAGATAGCTCTTTGCAGCCCCTCCCCACAGACTTTTACTGTCAGCCATACATGAGGAGGGTGGGCCGTGTTGGTAGCTATTTTAGTAGCATTAGCTTTGATTAGAACATAAACCTCCTTTGAATTTATATAAGGCTGTAATTACTTACTGTATCTCCACATACCTCCATTTCTCACAGGGGTTTTTTTTTTCTTTTTGATTTGATCTAAATCTTACATGGAAAAATGTCATGCTCCATCAGATGCCATATTACAGGAGCAATGGTTCTAGAGGAGGGTACTCCTTTACTATGGCACCATACAGCAGTGTGTCTGTAAGGTTAGGTTCACATCACCATTTTGTTTTCCGTTCTTCTGATCCGTCAGAAGAACAGAAACTGCAAAAAAAAATCCTTTATTTTGAGCATCTTGGGGGGGTGAATACTTTGTGAAGGATCTCAGACAAAAATGGATACTCAAAATAAGGGCTCATGCACATGGGCGTTGCCGGCCCCTGGCCATATTGCGGCCCACATACGCCGGGTCCGCAATACATGGGCACCGGCTGTGTGCAGCCTGCATCACGGATCGCGGATCTATTCACTTCAATGGGTCCGCAATCACGGAGATGCAGAATGGAGGCATGGACTCTGCGCCTCTCTTCAGACTCGACTCCTACACTTTTTCATATTCTTGTGGTTGATGTGAAACTGCAGTTAGGTGGTATGTACAGACGCCTCCGTAAAAATCTGTTCCTCTTTTATTTCAGTGGACGAATACATTGCTATAGCAAAAGAAAAGCATGGCTACAACGTGGAGCAGGTACGCTTTGTGTTAATCCTAAAATAATTCTGTTACATCTGCACAACTGTTCCGGGGAATCCAGATTTGTAGAAGTGACCAGCAGAGGATAGAACTGCCGCACCATTACAGAAAGGCATGAAAGGGGCACAGGACCACTATGTGCCTTGATTTCACAATCTGAGCGGCCTGCCCTCAAACCGCCAAAAGATTACAATGGTAAATAACGAACCGATGAACATTAGGTTTCTGTAGTAAATCTCTACATATGAACATTGCCTGAGAGGGGGATGGAAGAGACTGAGGGCGTGTGAGTTGGAAATTATAGGTGCACATTAAAGGTGTATTCCCATCTCACAGATGTAGTTTGTATAGTTAGATACAGCCATACCAATATTATTACTAATGGAATGTATTTATATAAAATGTACCGTTTAGAAGATTTTCCTATTTGTATATCCATTGTCCCACACACATCAGTCAGGCCGTTGCCCCTGGTTACGGCCACCGCGGCCGTGTAGTAGTGGAGGCCGGCTTGCTCTTGTTCTAACCCGCTCTGAGGTAACTGCTGTATTGTGAACACACATTGCATGAGCATGTGGAGACACATCTTAGGACACTTTCACATCTACGTTTTGGATGCTATCAGTCCAAAACACAATGGTCAGGATCCGTCCAAAGCGCAGACTTATAAACGGATCCTGCTCCATAGAGATGAATTGATCTTGGAACAGGATCCGTTTCTCTGCGTTTTGGAAGCACAGACAAACATGCTACAGCCCTAAGATGTGTCTCCGCATGCTCATGTAATGTGTGTTCACAATACAGCAGTTACCTCAGAGCGGGATTGAACAAGAATGAGCTGGCCACCACTACTACATGGCTGCGGTGGTCGTAACTAGGGGCAACGGCCTGACTGATGTGTGTGGGACAATGGAAATACAAATAGGCAAATCTTCTAAACGGTACATTTTATATAAATACATTCTATTAGTAATAATATTGGTATGGCTATATCTAATTATACAAACTACATTTGTGAGATGGGAATACCCCTTTAAGTACTCGAACAACCATTATGGCCTGCCCACATGGAGTTTTTTTGGAGCTGATTTTTGTGACTTTTTCCATGGAAAATCATTGCCCGAAAACGCCTCCAAACAGCCTCCCATTCATCTCAATGGGAAGCAGCACTCCGCGCCCAAAACCACAAGCAGAAATGCAGATTTTCGTTGATGTATACACAAAAGTGCATCAAAACCGTGCAAAAAAAAGGCAGGCCTTTTAAAATCAGAGTGGACTGAAGTGTGACTGTACCCTTACCGGACCATGTCAGAAAATGACAGGTTCAGAAGTAAAAAAAAAAAAAGGCTACTTTCACATTGGCGTCTTCAATTCCTCTATTGAGATCCGTCATAGGATCTCAATAGTGGGGGAAACGTTTCCGTTTTATCCCCATTCATTGTCAATGGGGACAAAACGAAACGTAATGCGCTAAAATGCAGAAAACGGATCCTACCTTATTGACTTACATTGTGTGTCAGGACGGATCCGTTTTCTCTGACCCAATAGAAAACTGATCCGTCCCCCATTTGACTTTCAATGGCGTTCATGACGGATCCGTCATGGCTATATAAGACCTAATACAACCGGATCCGTTCATGACAGATGCATGCAATTGTATTATTGTAACTGAAGCGTTTTTGCAGATCCATGACGAATTTGCAAAAAAACCGCTAGTGTGAAAGTAGCCTTTTTTTTTTAGTAAAGTAAAACTACAGTAAGGACGTTTGCACCAGTGCTGGTCGATCTGCCATAGTGTGGGGACCGCGGATGAGACCTTTAACTCCATCACAGCTGTAGGCGCATACAGATTTTTTTTATTTTTTACACAGGGGTAGATAAATATTTTAATTGGCTAAAAACAGTTTGGATGGAGATAAGAGGATCTTGTGTATCCAGTTCTTGTTTTTGACAGAATGTATATGGAGGAAACGTAGTCATGTGAGAGACCATTCATAGACATAAGTGCCCCCGGTAGAGAGGAGCCCTTCTGTCCTGGGCAGAGCAGACATGTCTATTATTCTAGGGAGGGCAGCGGCTCCACATGAACTCTCTTCCCCCTGGGGGGCCCTATAGGAGGACATGTGGATCCATGCATCACTCTATACATTACATGCTCTTTGCTACACGGAAGACGTGAAGGACACAGACTTGTGAACTGATAAACCGTGTGTGTATATGAATGTATGTAAAGTAAATGTGCTTCTTCTCTCAAGGCTCTCGGCATGCTGTTTTGGCACAAACACAACATCGAGAAATCACTTGCCGATTTGCCCAATTTTACCCCCTTCCCCGATGAGTGGACGGTTGAAGATAAGGTCCTGTTTGAACAAGCGTTTAGCTTTCATGGGAAAAGCTTCCATAGAATTCAGCAAATGGTGAGATATCGTATTTCTTCTTTGCATTGCGTATTTCAACGCCCATTTGACATTTTTTCAAGCGGATAGGAAGGAGTTATCCCATTACGGGTCCGCCCCTATTCCGCAATTTTGCCCTTCACCGTTCACCTCTATGGCCGGCTCGCTATCTTGCCGAGCCACGGCTCCGTGCCGCAGCTCTGCAAGATAAGACAGAACATGTCCTGTACTTGTCCGCACGCACAGACAAGTATAGGCATTTTGAACGGGTCCGCAATAATACGGCCATGTGAATGGGGCCTAAAATGAATGGGACGGCAGAGTTTTAACTACACTGCTCACTGCTGCAATTGCGATGGCGAGCAGGTAAACTGCGGAGAGTAGGCATCGCTCATACGAGTGGCTCTCCTTAACCCCTTGACGACCACCATCTGTGTATATATGTCCTATCTGCACATGCCCCGTGCAGATAGCACGTAGATACACGTGCATACGCCTGATCCTGCAATCTAGCGGAGCAGGTCGGGTCCCGGCTCACAGACAGAGCGGGGACCCTGAGGAGAAGACAGGAGCGGTTTATTACCGCTTCTGTCGTCTCCTCAGCCGGAGGACAGCTGTACCTGGGCGCATGGTGGAGCAGGAAGGAAGCGGCAGCGCCTGTGTTAGTCCCAGCAGTCACGTGACCGCCGGGTGTCTCGGGGCCAGAGCAGTGCTGCAGGGTCTAAGGAGACCCTGATCAGCTCAGCCTGTGTCTAATGAGCCCACAGGGGGCTGTTTTCCCCTGTAACTGGGGCTCCTGTGGATGCCCCAGTTACAGTGGAAACAGTGGGGAAAAAAAGTGTTAAAAAAAAAGAAAAAGTCAATGTCCTCCAGAGGTCTTTTAATTACCTCCTGGGGGACATATTATTTGTCAAAAATAAATTAATATATAAGTAAAAAAAAAAACAAAAACAAATAAGTGTAAAAAAAAATATTAAACACGCAGTCGCCAACAGAAACAGTCGCCATAGTCGCCTCGTTCAATAAAATCTGTACATGTTATATGTCAAAACGATCATCATCAAATAGGGAACCCATTGCAATAATTAATTTGTCAGTTTTACTATTTAAAAAATAAAAATCTATAATTAAAAATTACTTTTTTTTAATAAGAATTAGCGGTTTTCGCCCAAATTACACCTAAAAAAAAATATAAAAAAATCTTTAAAAAAAACATTCTAATAAAAAGTCCTAAGTGTCAAGTAAAAAAAAAAATTGCAAAGATGATTTTCGTATTTAAACAAAAAAAAAAATTAGGGTCACAAAACCACCATGTGCCCAAATCACAAAAAGTTGCCTGGACATTTAGGCCTTTTATAGGTCCGGTCATGAAAGGGTTAATCAGCTGATCAGAGGGGTTTTCTGGAGTCGGCCTCCCACCAATCTGATATTGATGACCTATCCTGAGCGGCTTAGCTTTGTGAGCCTTTCCATAGGTCCGCTGCGTACACATGATATACATGTACCTCAGTTTACGTTAAAAGGTTACAGCCGCTTCTTGGCATAAATGGCGCAGATGAGAATGTAGCCTTATCTGGCTAGATAGTTGAACTTGATGGGACTTATGTACTGTAGAGTATGTTGTATTTTGATGTTTGTGTATATATTTATTGTTTCCTAAATTAATATTATGGCTTTAGCTTCCAGATAAGACTATAGCAAGTCTGGTAAAGTACTACTACTCCTGGAAAAAAACCCGTTCTCGGACAAGTTTGATGGATCGGCAAGCAAGGAAGTTAGCCAGTAAAAATAACAATGGAGAAAGGTATTGTGCTTTACCATACAGTATTTGTAGGGTTTTGTAGTTTTTTTGTTTTTGTTTTTCTCCTCAATGCTGTCAGTCACTGGATCGGCCACCCCCTGGACTACATAGAAAAAGCTGAGATTAAGGCCTCTTACACACGAACTGTGTGTTTTGCGGTTTTGCGGTTCGCAAATTGCGGATCCACAAAAAAATCGTATGGCATCCTTTTTTTTTTTTTTTTTTGCAGATCCATTGTAACAATGCCTATCCTTGTCCGTTTTGCGGACAAGAATAGGACAGGTTCTATTTTTTTTGCGGGGCTACGGAATGGGCATACGGGTTCCGGCAGCACACCGTATGCCCTCCAGTATTTTTTGTGGACCCATAGAAATGAATGGGTCCGCATTTTTCACATAAAAAGCCCGCAAAAAATACTGTTGTGTGAAAGGGGACTAAAGTTAATAAAATACAAGTTATGCTGAATCTGTCCATACAAACGTATACATCAATCTGCTCCACAGCATGCCGCCTGCAGATTGCTTTAAAGGCTATGTACACCTTTTGGAAGCAAATTTTTTTTATTATTGCATTATACTTATTTTAACCTAAAAATCACTTTTTCAATTGGACTTTATTAAGTCCATGGAATCCTTTCTTGTGTACAGTGCTGAGAAGCTGTACTAGCTGCCTGTGGATTTTTTTTGTCAATTCCGTCATCTAAGGAGCAGACGGACAACTTATCTCTTCTCTCTCACATCATAAACACTTATTAAAGCTCAATCCTTACCTTACTGATAAGAATGTGGCTTAAAGGGAACCTGTCAGCTCTGAAACACCCTCCAAACTAGAGTAAGCGGTATATAGTGTAGGTGACATCGAGTCCGGCTATGTAAATTTTATCTTCATACTCCCTTCCATTCCGACGCTGTGCTCCCACAAACCTGCAGTAAAACACAAAGTGAAAGTACTGGTCACACAGTTTGTAAAACAGTTAACCCTTTGTGACTGAAGAGCTCATTGTTTTTAATAAAGGCCAATTGAAAATATGATTTTTAGCCAAAAATAAGTTGAATTCAATAATAAAAAATTGACTCCAAAGGTGTACATAGCCTTTAAGCTCTGCTGCAAAACCTATCCAGTAATTACTATTATAGCAAAATACTAGTCACTGGTGAATATAGTTTCCCATCATATGTATATTCAAACAATCGCGTAAGAAATCTCCAAATTCAAGATACTAAGAGTGGCGATAAGCGAATTGATTTGTGCTACTCGAATTTGTTCAGAAATCATCCTTCCTGAACAGCGCAGGGCCCCGAGCCTGATTGACAGGGATCTCTCTTGGCACTGTCAGTCTTACCCCTGTACCGTTTCCCCGACTAGCTGCTTCTACCTGAGCAGTGTAGGTGCCAACTGTGTATGCGCTGCTCACAGCTGGGTGCACCCCGAAGCGGAGCTGCACATGCTCAGTCATCATCTGTACTGCTTGAGTAGCAGCAGCAGATCCTCTGTGCTTGCGCAGCTACTCGGGGCAGCGGAGCAGGAAAGAAATTGACAGTGCCAGGAGAGATGGGGGAGGGGGGAAGGGAAGGCGGGTCCAAGCTAGCTCCTTCTATGATATTCATTCAAAATCACTGGATGTATCCATAGCCTATAATGATCAAAGGAGCATACGGCATGCTGGTCCTCCGTTCATGTTCACACAAACTATACATTGCATACCTATGGGCTATATGTCCTGTGTGTATATTGGGAGATGATTTTGTTCAGCATATACACTGGGTAACAGAACCTTTATACTTTACTATTACCCATCGGCCATTACAGTAAATCCACTGACTGGAGGATTGCACGACACCGATTCTCCTTACAATGGCAAGGGGTGGAATATATTAAAATTTATTAAGCGGCAAATGAGCTGTTGATTAGTTGGAAGCAGGAAAAATGAGCAACTGGGTCTCAAAAATGGAAGGTCTTATGGGATGTTCCTGGTAGGCAGTGGTTATTGCATTGCCTGCCAGTGACAGTCAACTGGTGAACCGGCAACAGGTACATGGGTGCCCGGGGCTCATTATTTTATGTGGGGAGCCAAGGCTGGCCGGTCTGGTCCGATCTCACAGGAGAGATACTGTAGCTGAAATTGCACAAGTTACTGCTGCTGGATATGAATCGCCTTTACGTTTACATCATATGGACGTCCGTGTGCGCGCGCATCGCTTTCCTGGGGACGAGGTGGCAACATGGTGGACAATGGGAAGATTACAAGCTGGCGGAGGCAGTGTTCTGCTGGGAAACTTTAGGTTCTGACATTCATGTGTATTTGACCTGTACCACTTACCTGAATATTGTACAGATCAAGTTCACTCCTCTATAGCAGTGGTATTCTCTACGGTTATTATCGAAAATTAAAGGATCTACTGCAAACGTCTTGGTGCCAGATGCCACGGGACATGGTTAGAGGTCTTGTGGAGTCCATGTATGACCTAGAAGTCTCCTCACACCGATTAAGGAGAGAGAGTACCCCCCAAATCGACGTGTCAGAGCGCAGTGGGAGCCTACGTAATATCAGCCAGTGGTTCTAATGTTACGGCTAATGTATGTGCAGGTGATGAGTACAACTCGGACATGTTCACACTTTGCAGATTCTTTAAAAACCTTTCCCTTTAAATGCAGATTTGTCCTGGGTTTCACTCTCGTCACTTACAATCAGCAGCGTACCTTGTTTATACCGTCACCCTCAGATCCCCATTCACTTGCTTTGTACAGCTGTATCGTATACTTTGCTCACAGTGAGTCTCCTGACACCAGGGGGACCTAAGCAGATCTCGGGTAATCAGTTTTTTTTAAAAAAATTTCAATGATTTTGTGTTTACATTCAGCGATGAGGACGTTGAGGAAAGTCATCCGAAGGATGGACATGACAGTGATTATGACCCAAAAAAAGAAACGAAAAAAGAGGTGCGTAATGCTCTGTATGTGTGTGATATCTGATGGAATTATCCAATGTGAAAATATCGTCATAAAATGTAAATGTATGATCGCTGGTGGTCCTGACGCTAGAATCCCCATGATCGCTATAGTGCGGATCAGCCCCACCCTCCCTGTGCCTCATTATTAGCCAGAGTTTGTGTGGAGCACTTACTTCACGTGCCCTTCTACTCCATTCCATGATTGTTTGTTTTTGTTTGTTTTTTTGGGGGTGGGGGTCCTGATCTGAGGTCTGTTGAAGAATATTTTTTTTCTTATTTTTTGGGGGTCTGAAGGAGCCTGGGGGTCTGATTTTTTTTTTTTTCAGGCCTAATCTGAGGTCTTATGGAGCTTGGGGAAGGGGAGGCTGAGTTTTGGGGCCTGATCTGAGGTCCGATGTAGTTTGGGGGGGGGGTCTGATTTTTGGGGCCTAATCTGAGGTCCGATGTAGCTTGGGGGGGGGGGGTCTGATTTTTGGGGCCTAATCTGAGGTCTTATGGAGCTTGGGGGGGGGGGGGTCTGATTTTTGGGGCCTAATCTGAGGTCTTATTGAGCTTGGGGAAGGGGAGGCTGAGTTTTGGGGCCTGATCTGAGGTCCGATGTAGCTTGGGGGGGGGGGGGTCTGATTTTTGGGGCCTAATCTGAGGTCTTATTGAGCTTGGGGAAGGGGAGGCTGAGTTTTGGGGCCTGATCTGAGGTCCGATGTAGCTTGCGGGGGGGGGGGGGGGTCTGATTTTTGGGGCCTAATCTGAGGTCTTATGGAGCTTGGGGAAGGGGAGGATGAGTTTTGGGGCCTGATCTGAGGTCCGATGTAGCTTTGGGGGGGGGGGGTCTGATTTTTTGGGGCCGGATCCTGAGGTCTGATGGAGCTTGGGGGGGGGGGGGGGGGGTCTGATATTTTTTCAGGCCGGATCCTGAGGTCTGATGAAGAATGGTGCCTGATTGAAAAATATTTCCTTTTTCTTATTTTCCTCCTCCAAATCCTAGGTGCGTCTTTTATAGTCCGAAAAATCTTTTGTTTTATTTCATTCGCTCTAGACAGGATTAGCACAACCACTTCATCCAAGTAAAATGCAACTCTGCCCTCATCACTGCCCTAGAATGAGGAGAAGGCCATATGCGATTACCTGGAAGTACCGTCTGTTTTCAGATGGAAACCTTTCCTAAATTGTATGTGATACTAATAAACCTGCTGTTCACCTTTTTTTTTCAGCCCAGTGGAGATACCTGTATTCAGCCTGTGAAGGTTGCTCTTGGTAGAAGAGAATACCAAAGTTTACAGCATCGTCACCACTCCCAGAGGTCTAAATTTCGGCCCCCAAAAGGAATGTATATAAGTAAGGATGACGTCGTAGCAGTGTCCTGTGGTCCGAACGCTGCCAGTACTATTCTCCGTCAGTTGGATATGGAATTGATATCCTTGAAACGTCAGGTGGGCATTTTTGATTTATTAATGGCCTTTTTTCCTTAGGCTACATGCACACGACCTTGTTGTGTTTTGCAGTCCGCAAATTGCGGATGCCACCTGTGTCCGTTCCATAATTTGCCTGTTATAGAAATGCCTATTCTTGTCCACAAAATAGAATAGGGCAGGTACTATATATATATAAAAAAAAAAATTTTATTTTTAGAGAATGGACCAACAGATGCGGACAGTACACGACCGCATCTTTTGCAGCCCATTGAAGTGAATGTGTCCGCATCCGAGCTGCAAAAAAATGCTGACCCAAACAACTGTTCTGTGCATGACCTCTTAGGGCTCATTCACACTGCCGTTGTGCGGTTCCGCAATACATGGGCAGCGGCCGCGTGCACCACAGATCGCGGACCCATTGGTTTCAATAGGTCCACAATCCGGAAGGTCCAGTGCGGAAAGGAGGCACGGATCAGAACCCCACGGAAGCACTACAGAGTGCTTCCGTGGTATTTCTGTCCGTGCCTCCGCACAGCAAAAAAATAGAACTTGTTCGGACAGTCAGATGCAGATCGCGGACCCCATAGAAGTGAATGGGTCCGTGATCCGCATGTGGAAGCCCCATGGTCGGTGCCTACAAATTGCGGACTGCAACTTGCCGTGTGAACAAGCCCTTATGCTGTAGAAAAGGCAGAGAGATCATGTGCAGCAGAAACTGCTGGAGATGTCTGCTGCTTCCAGGACCACAGTCTCCATAGCTGAAGATTGTTAGAAAGACCCAGAAAATGTGAAAAACGAAGTACTGGTGTCATAGAAAGGGCTGCCCTCTGGAACCCCTGTTTACAGCCTGCCCATAGGAGACTGCAGCATCTCTGGCTTTTGCAGACTCTCCCCATAGATCTATTAAAGGGTTTCTCTGTGACGAGACAACCTTCTGCCTGGACCACCATATTTATACCTGAATCCTGATTGCATCCAATTGTATGAAGATTGTCCCTCTAACGTGTAATTTGAAGGACCTGCTGCTTATGTGTTGGTGTTTGTTGGCATAGGATTTTGTTTTCTCTCTGACTGACTGGACGCTTTCATTTAAAGGTTCAGAACACTAAGCAAGTTAACAGTGCACTTAAGCAAAAGCTGGAAGGGGGCATAGAAGAGTTCAAACCGGCAGAGGTAACATGACCAGCCTGTGTGTCTGCCCGTGCCGTCATCCCTGGCTTGATTCAGTGAATGTTAGCTCTTTTTGTCAGCCCCTTCTTATTTCATTTTTTTTTTTTTTTTTATGTTGCAGTCAAATCAGAAAATAAATGCCCGGTGGACGACCGAAGAACAGCTTCTCGCAGTGCAAGGTAAGTGAAGAGGATTTTCTCTCAGGCCATATATATGTCTTACTGAAGAAACTTCTCTGCAAAATGGGTAGTCCTTATGTCGCCCTCTGTACAGATGGAGGCAGCTTCACTGTAGTAGATGATAATGCAAACTAAGTCTTGAACATCCCCCATATTGACACGCATCCGTACAATATTCTAAAAAAAAGTCAAATGGGACACATCATTGTAGTCTATGCCAAAATGACATTGGTTCCTTTTAACGCCTTTGATCCACTCCAATGCCCTTTGTAATGGACATTTACCATGTCGCTGTGCACCCAGCACTAGACCACAGGTAAGTGAATAGCCCAGCAATAGTGTTTCCACGTGACCTGGATAAGACGAGCATAGAAGGCACTGGGAGCCAAGCGGGTATTACATGGGGAATGCAATCAGTGTCGGGAGAGGGGACGGCTCCCCTTTAAAGGGGTTGTCCGAGTTATTTTTTTGTTCTTTATATGTTTCTAACTTGTCAGGTATAACAACTTTCCCATATACTTTGTGTTTCTAAAGCTGCTGGTTTCTCAGAGTTGACTGAGGGTCACATGACCTGTGATGTCACCTTATCTCCCTGGTCTGTGATGTTTCATGTACAAGCCTCAGAGTTCAGATAACAGTCTGTACACGAGACGTCACTGGCCACGCCCCCTTTCTTTGCCGGGCTCCTGCTATCTGCTCTCTCCCTGGATTCCTTCAGATAAAACATTAACCCCTTCAGCCAGAACACACTGAGGGCTCAAGGCTTTACAACAAATAGTAGCTGCAGCAGTGAGAGGAGACAAATGCTGGGCAAGGAGATATAGAGGAATTGTACAAGAACAGGTAGGGAGAATTTCCTGTGTGTATCAGCAGTGTCATTGTACAGCTGGGACTTGTAGTCCTTCACAAACAACATGCTGCTGAGTATCCCAGCAGGCAGACATGTCACTCAGCACTTATATTCACTGCCTATGCAGAGAAGGGGGGAGAAGGGGGAGGGGCAGAGATTGTTATTACTGCATGTAAACAAAGGCCAGAAGAGAACCAGGGAAATGAGGAAATATAGATTTTTTTTTTTTTGCCTAAAACTTGCTGAACTTAGTTATATATTGCTACCCATCAGATTTACAGTGCTATATTTTTTTTTCCATAACTTGGACAACCCCTTTAAGCTATGATCTCCCTATGTCGGTGTGTGCGCAGAAGGCAATCACTGATGTGTGCAGATCCTCCTACAAACTATCAGCAAGTCTGCCTATGAGTCTAGCTATGTGTATGCCTAGATATACTTTTATTACTCCTTGATTATTTGAATATTCCATATTTTTTATGTACTTATATATGTTCTCTTCATAAGCCAGTTTTCTTTTAGAACATCCATTACTAAGGAGGACAACATCTCCTTGATCTATATTTTTAATCATTTATTTTATTAGCACTTTGTAATATGTGACATTATTTTTATGACTGTTTTTATTTTGTATGTTGACATAATTTTTTGATGGATTTCTTACAATGCATATATCTCTGTGCCTCTTAAAGGGCTTCTCCAAAAAGAGAAATAAAATAAAATTACTGAAAATACTTAAAGAAGAACTCCCACAAAATTTTTTATTCTCTGACCTGTTAGAAAGGTGCATGATATAATCTGTAGTGACTGTCATCTTCTTATCAGTGACTGTTTCTGTGAGTAAAAACCTCTCTTCTTATTGTAGCTGGGTCATGTGACCAACTCCCTGACCTCCAACTGACCCAGGACAGAAAGCCAGTAACTGCTCTATTCATTCCTATGGGAGCCTCACTTTCAGTCTCATAGGAATACATAGAGAATTAGACTTCCTGTCCACACATAAGTCTCTGTGTGAGTTGGTGGGTCTGATTGCTGGTCACATGACACAGATCAGAAACTTCAGGATGATATAAGTCAAAAATTCAGACACTGGTAAGAAAATGACATTCACTACAGATTACATCATGTACATTTCTAGCAGAACATGGAATAAAATTTTTGTCGGGAGTTCTTCTTTAAATATTACTTTATTATAAATATATTCCCAAATACCTTTCCTTAGTTATAATGGCTCGTTTCTATTTTGATGCCTGATCCCAGCGTTCAGATATTTTTATTAGATTTATTCTTTCTACCTTGGAACGCTCCCCACACTTCAGGTTACCCCCAGAAGTGACGTCCTCAGCAGTTCCTCCCCTCGTCGGCCCATAGAGGCCTCGAACGTTGATTTTAGAAGTGATTATATTGGACCTGTTTAAAGCTTCAGAACTTTGAAACAGACTCATTTCTGATTTGGTCGTTCAGTACGATTTGGTAATATATCTAGGATGATGTGTTTCATTGTGGAAAACTATATGCACATCCGGTCCTACCCCGAAAGTGACAGCACCCATGTGTTTCTCCTGAATTTGGAGCAAGTCGCGCACTACTAGGTTTGAGCACTGGGGACATTATGTAAGTGCCAATAGTTGCACTGTTGTATAGTTTGCTGGTTTTTACTCCTGATGAAGGGGAGAATGCCTCCGTGAAATGGGTTGAAAACATAATAAAGATCCATCCTGCAAGTAGATATCCTAGGTTCCAGGATTAATGTCGGGCAAGTGAGAATGGGGGACAACTACATGTTCTGATATTTTATAAGACCCCCCCCCCCCCATCCTCTCGAATGGAGTGAGCACCCTCCTGTGATTACTATCAAACAGAATTGACTTGTGCTGGTACTAGCGCCTCACACTTTTACTGTGTGTGTCTACCTCCTATATAGTATGTCTGTGTGCTGCACCGAGTCACGACTTTCATCTCTGTGGCCCAGATACCACCCACTGCAGTGGCCAATATTGCTTTGGTGGCCACTTACCCCATCAGCTCTTCTTTTCCATTCACCCAACTGTAAGCCCATCATTTACTTTTCTTACGTTGTTTTTTTTTTTTTTTAATCTCTGCTCCACACACACACAGTAATTTAAAACAATCAGGACTCTTGTTGTCTCTCCTAGGAGTCCTGTCAGGATTTACTCAGGTTTTTACTCAGGAATCCTGCTCCATATCTAATAAACATGTATATCACACTGTGTGCTGTCCGCATCTTTTAGGGCCCCATAGATGTGAATGGGTCCTCATCTAATCCGCAGAATTGCGGATCAGATGCAGAAAACAACATGGGGCTGTCTGAATGAGCCCTAAGGCGTGTAGGTATGTCCAAGTACATATGAACCACTCACTAAACAGCATTTATTCTGCTGGGGCAATGAGAAAATTTAGGAGTATCTTTCTTTTATACTGTGTTTGACAGAGGGCAGCAAAACCTACATTAGCAACTACTCTACGATAATCTGATTTCATATCCGTACCGCAGGCCATTTTACGCTTTACACGTTCTTTTGTGCATAGCGTGCGGATCAGATTTCTTAAAGAAGTATGCACACCAGGTTTTTGGAGTTCACACTTCAGTTATTTGGTCAGTGATTTCCATCAGTTATTGGGAGCCAAAACCACTAGTGAAGAGATAAGGTATAATGGAAAGATATTCACCTCTTCTGTGTTTTTGACCTGCACCTGGTTTTGGCGCACAATAACTGATGGAAATCACTGACCGAATAACTGGAGTGTGAACTCAGCCTAAGGGCTCATGCACACGTCCGTATTTTCTTTCTGTGTCCGTTCCGTTTTTTTTTGCGGACCGTATATGGAACCATTCATTTCAATGGGTCCGCAAAAAAAACGGAAGGCACTCCGTGTGCATTCCGTTTCCGTATGTCCGTATTTCCGTTCCGCAAAAAAATAGAACATGTCCTAATGTCCCCATCACGGACAAGGATAATACTGTTCTATTAGGGGCCGGCTGTTCTGTTCCGCAAAATACGGAATGCACACGGATGGCATCTGTATTTTTTGCGGATCCGTTTTTTGCGGACCGCAAAATACATACAGTCGTGTGCATGAGGCCTAAGGCTTCATTCACACATCCATATTTGTGCACATCCTGGAAAACAGTCAGTTTTTTGCGGATCAGTTTTTCAAGCACATCCGTTGCTTTTTTCCGCAAAAAATGGAAAGGATGTATCCGTATGTCATCCGTTTTTTGCGGATCCGCAAAAAACGGAAGGAGGGATCAAATCTTTTTTTATTTTATTTTTTTCTCCCCTCCTGGAACGGAATCCGCAAATGCGGATGACATGCGGATGCCTTTCCGCATGTCTAACGCATTTTTGGAGGTTCTATAGACTTGTATTAAGCTACGGAGCGCAAAATCGTAGGACAGGAGGATTTCTTTATGCAGACAGTTGGAACGGACACACGGATGCGGACAACACACGGTGTACTGTCCGCATTTTTTCGGGACCCATTGAAATGAATGGATCCGCATCCTATCGGCATAATTGTCCGAAATTGCAGAAACGGATGTGGATACAAAATATGGACGTGTGAATGGAGCCTAAATCGCTTTCACACAGCCAGTTTTTGAGTGATTGTCAGCCAAAACCAGGTGTGGGTCAAAAAAACAGAACGGGTGCAAATTTTCCCATTTTACCTGATCTATTTGTGGGCTCCACGGCTGCCCATGGGTGCCAGATTCTGGAGAACGTGGTGACCTGCCTACCATTTAGATCTACCAGTAATTTGTGGTCTGCTGTTTGCCCGCCACTCCTCTACGTGGGCCGCGCACTCCTCTACGTGGGCCGCGCACTCCTCTACGTGGGCCGCGCACTCCTCTACGTGAGCCGCGGTTGGGATTTACTCGGAAAGAAAAAGAGAATGTGACAAAATGAAAAAGACAAATGTCACAAGCGGTGGCAGCTACCAGCCTGCGGTGTCTTCTCTCCTATAGTACACACAGGCGCTGTGCTCTGAAATCATTTTGTAGTTGCGGGGGAGCAGTCTGCACCTATTAGGAGGGGAGTTTTCAGTCTAGCCGTGTTCTGGCGCCATGGGCTGTGCGTCACAGGACGCTTAATTTGATTTTGTTTTCCCAAATCTTGATCTGCATTACAGTGTGGAATTATATTACCGCGGAGAGCGGCTCTCCTCTGTTGTCCTGCTCTGCTCTCTTGTCCATTAGGTTATTGAAATTGAGAAGATTTCCGCAGTCAGTCCCCTCGCTGATATCCACCACTTGTCACTTTTATTTGCAACTTCTTTGCAGCCTTTTTACCTGCAGAAGGGAAGCACCAAAATGGCTGTTAAAGTGAGTGCCTAGCACGGTGGTGGCGGCACCAACACCAACAAGTGTCTGCCCACCTCTTGATTAGGAGGCCTGCTCTAAAGCTTAAAGGGGCTGTCCCACAAAAAATGTTCTAAAATTTTTTTAAACCAGCACCTGGATGAGAATACCTTTCGCAATTACATGTAATTAAAAATGTATTGTAGCCAGTGCGCTATTCACTGAAATCTATCTGCATAGCGCCACCTGCTGTTTGCTGTTAATTTCTCTTATGGAAGTTCATGCTCAGTTCCTTCCTTCAACTGTAAACTGCTTGTTTGCTGATGACACAAAAGTGTGTAATAGGGTTGATGTTCCAGGAGGTGTCTGTAATATGGAGAATGATTTATCTTTATTAGATAAGTGGTCAAAACAATGGAAACTGCACTTCAATGTTTCCAAATGTAAAATAATGCACTTGGGGAGAAGAAATCCTCTATCTGAGTATCGTATTGGCAGTTCTGTGCTAACAAAGACCTCAGAAGAGAAGGATTTGGGGGTAGTCATCTCTGACAGCCTCAAAATGAGTAACCAATGCAGCCAGGCGGTAGGGAAAGCAAATCGTATGCTTGGCTGCATAGCTAGAGGTATAACAAGCAGAAAGAGGGAGATTGTGATCCCTCTGTATAGAGCTCTAGTGAGACCACATCTGGAATACTGTGTTCAATTCTGGAGACCTCACCTGCAAAAGGATATTGCTAAAATAGAACGGGTCCAAAGAAGAGCTACAAAAATGGTGGAAGGTCTAAAGCATAGAACTTATCAAGAAAGACTCCGAGTTCTTAATATGTATAGTCTGGAGGAAAGAAGAGAAAGGGGGACATGATTGAAACCTCTAAAGAAGAACTCCTGCAAAAATTTTTATTCTCTGACCTGTTAGAAAGGTGCATGATATAATCTGTAGTGAATGTCATTTTCTTATCAGTGACTGTTTCTTTGAGTAAAAACCTCTCTTCTTATTGTAGCTGGGTCATGTGACCAACTCCCTGACCTCCAACTGACCCAGGACAGAAAGCCAGTCACTGCTCTATTCATTCCTATGAGACTGAAAGTGAGGCTCCCCATAGGAATACATAGAGAATTAGACTTCCTGTCCACACATAAGTCTCTGTGTGAGTTGGTCAGTCTAATTGCTGGTCACATGACACAGATAAGAAACTTCAGGATGATAGAAGTCAAAAATTCAGACACTGGTAAGAAAATGACATTCACTACAGATTATATCATGCACCTTTCTAACAGGACGTGGAATAAAACTTTTGTCGGGAGTTCTTCTTTAAATATGTTAAAGGACTGAATAAAGTTCAGGAGGGAAGGGTTATTAATAAGAAACTGAATACAAGAACAAGGGGCACAATCTGAGGTTAGTTGGGGGAAAAATCAAGAACAACATTAGAAAATATTATTTCACTGAAAGAGTAGTAGAAGCTTGGAACAAACCTCCAGCAGAGGTGGTTGATAAATCCACAGTAACTGAATTTAAACATGCCTGGGATAAACATGTATCTATCCTAAGATAACAATAAAGGATAATAAAAGGGCAGACTAGATGGACCAGGTGGTCTTTTTCTGCCGTCAATCTTCTATGTTTCTAACTGCCATCAGCTGCAGCAGAAAGGACACACCCCTGAGCTGCCAGCTTGTAATAAATCTTGCAGAACTGGAGCAATAAATGTGGAGATCTCTGGATCCATGTGTGGTGCAGGGCTGGTTCTAGCTTTATTTGAAAGGCATTGTCATGTACTAGATTATGTATGATTTTCTTTTTATACATTATTCATGGGATAACCCCTTTTAATATAGTCACACATGGTTTTCCAGGCTCCATAAAAGCAGGTTATACTGTTGTGTAATGGAAATCTGCCTCAAGACCCATGAATATCTGTCCACCTGTTCATTTACCTTGTTCCAGACTTCCATACTATAGATATAGAGAGAGAGAGAGATATACTAAACAGAAAATGGTAGCAGCACTAGATAGGCCATGACACATAAAATGAGCATATGAAAAGGTAAAAAAGCATTACTGCTATGTAGACTAGTAAATAAAGAAGTCGCATATGAATGATCATAAATATGTCGGGCCCATCCACCAACCTTCAAGGTGGCTTCCAATCAGATGGGTCCTGGCCTATCTAGTGCTGCTACCATTTTCTGTTTAGTATTTGATCAGCCAGCAGGTAGCTTGCACCTGACTCTCACCTGCAGGAGGTGCTGTCCGTTTTTTGTAATTATGTACATATAGAGGAGGACTGGCTCCCTCTGGGAATTTAGCACTCCTGTTCACACTGGTGCAGCTTCTGATACAGGCCTGCCGGTTTGTGTAGGATGCAGGTCAGTGTTAGTGTAGGACCCATCTGATTGGAAGCCACCTTGACGGTCGGTGGATGGGCCCGACATATTTATGATCATCTATATGCGTCAAGAGCTTCCACTTTATCTACTAGTCTACATAGCAGTAATGCTTTTTTACCTTTTCATATGCTCATTTTATGTGTCATGGCCTATCTAGTGCTGCTACCATTTTCTGTTTAGTATTTAATTAGCCTTGCACCTGACTCTCACCTGCAGGAGGTGCTGTCCGTTTTTTGTAATTGTGTGTGTAATTATATATATAATCTGTGGTGGATTGGGTTTCCTCGCAGACCCTTGACCTGATAGCATGTACACACAGCTAGCTCTGCATAGAGTAGGTGAGCAGTAGATCAGGATCTGAGGAGATCACAAATGTCTCCACAATGGGGAGGTATCTGTCCACGGCCTGGAAGTCAGATGTCCTCTCAGAAAAGTTGAAGCCACTTGGGCTTCAGCATATGTTTCTTCCATCCTTCCCTTAACTGCTCCGCCGAATTTACATTAAAAGGCGGCATTGTCTTTAATATTAATTGCAAAATATTTGAAAAATGGAAATCCTCTCTTCTGTGCATTTCTTTTGTAATCAAAGGTAGGGTCAGATCTTGAAGCGGCCACTACGGAAATGTTTCCCTCGTGCTGAGATCCATTTCCCCTTTTGATCAGAAAGATGTCCAGAAGCTTGGATCTCCTGAAGGTGACGTGATGAAGCCTGCATGTTCATAGGAAGGTGATAGGGAGATGTATGTCGGCCGAACACTTTGACCAACAGACTTTTCTGCCAAGGACAGATCAAATCCAGATAATTGTCTGCAGATAAGTAATGGGTTTGGGTGATGTCCATTCATACTGCTGGATGGAAGTTTTGACCGAAATCGTGAAGTCAGGATGGGAAAATAGAGACCGTTTTGTAAAGGCTTATCTTTGGAGGAGAAAAGTTTGGCGGGTAAAGCCTTGGATTGGTTTGATGCTCCGATACCAATTCTGTCAGCATTGATGCCATTTTGTAAAGCTGGACATATACACTAGCCAGACCGTGTCTCCCCCTAACATCCACTGCTCCTGACTTCACCATAAACCTGCACAGCACCTATGCCTGTACATACAGCAAGTTTCACATCTGTGGTAAAGGTATCCGGCAGGCTGTTTCTCTGCCAGAGTTCACAGGACCCAACCTAGCTGGATACTGCTGTTCACCACCGGAGCCCATTTACTATAATGGGATCCGGCTGGTTTCCGGCATGAGTGCCAGACGGAGTGCTGGACAGAAACAGATGCATTATAGTCAACGGGGTCTGGCGGTGCTCGGCCCTATCTGGATAACTTTACCGCTTATGTGAAAGTAGCCTTAAGGCCCCCCTTTACACTGCTAGATATAGCAGACAATCGTCAGTGATGGAGACACGTTTCATGTATCGATCTTCTCCATAGTATGGGGAGGAGCGATCGCTAATAACATTGCTTGTCCACATACTGAATCAGTTTGCCGGCAGCAGAGGCTCTTTACACGGCACGATCTGCTGCCGGCAAACGACAATTTAGGTGACCGCATGAATGATCATATCACCCGATGGACGAGCGTTTTGCTCGTTCCTCGGGTAATCTGCAGCGCCTTTACACTGGCAGGTAATCATGAACTTGTTAACGATTATCTGGCTGATGCTCTGCCAGTGTAAAGGGGTCCTTAGGCCTCTTTCACACTAGCGGCAGCACGGATCTGGCAGGTGAAGGGTGCCGCTGGATCCGTGCTGCCGCAGGGACATGTGTGGGGCCGGAACCGCGCTCCGGCCCCACACATGTCATACAGTGTGTACACACACACACACACACACATACTTTCATGCTCCCAGCAGGACGGTGCGCACATAGGACGATTCCACCCGGCGCCCAGCAGTACTGTGCTCCTGCGCTGTGGAGACCTGCCGGGAGCATGTAAGTGTGTCTGTGTATATGTCAGTGTATGTATGTGTGCAGGTGACGGATCTGTTCACCATTGTGTCACACCAAATGGATCCGTCCCCATTGACTTTCATTGGGGGTCATGACGGATCCGTCTTGGTGCCGATGCCTGGACTGGAGAGCAAACCGCAGCATGTTGCGGTTTGCTCTCTGTTCTGAAGACGGAACGGAATGCTTTCAGGAGTATTCTGTTGTCTTCAGTTCAGTTTTGTCCCCATTGACAATGAATGGGGACAAAACTGAAGCGTTTTATTCCGGTATTGAGCCCCTATGACGGAACTCGGTACCGGAATTATAAAACGCAAGTGTGAAAGTAGCCTTAGATGGGTTCTGGTGACTCTTATCTCATATATAGCCACTTTAACGGGATTATCCCATGTAAATGATCACCAATCCACAAGAAGGGATTAGATCAGGGATCTCAAACTCGTGGCCCTCCAGCTGTTGCAAAACTACAACTCCCAGCATGCCCCAATAGCTGTAGGCTCTCCTGGCATGATGGAAGTTGTAGTTTTACAACAGCTGGAGGGCCACGAGTTTGAGATCTCTGGATTAGATAAGTAATGTGTTTGGGTGATGTCCATTCACACTGTTGGATGGAAGTTTTGACCGAAAGCATGAGGGTCAGGATGGAAAATGGAGATAATTTTGTAAAGGCTTATCTTTACTAACCTATTGAGGAGGAAAAAAAGTTTATACGGTAAAGCCTTGAATGGATTAAAAAAGGTTCTGACTTCTGCCACCCCCCCCCCCCCCGCCTGTAAATCTGAGAACAAAGGGTTTTGGAGTCCCCTCTCTGAGTGGAGTGGTAGTGGGCATGTCAGTCCCAAGATCCATTTAGTCTTATGAGACTAATGCCTCCTGCACACACCCGTTGCGAACCTGCAAAACACAGGTAGCGGCCGTGTCTATCCTGGATAGCTGATAGCTGGACTCCAACCACCATGCTATCTTTATCACCCGTCTGGTGGATAGCTGCTCTAGACAAATTGCAGAGCTCTACTTGCTTCAAGTTCTCCTGCGCCTACCAGAGGTGACCCCATATACCTGTGATGGATAACCACCGGCAGCTGTGGTGAAACTACGACTCCCAGCATGCTCCATTCATTTCTATGGAGTTCTGAGAACAGCCAAGCAAATGTGATCCTTGGGAGTTGTAGTTTAATCACAGCTGGAGTGTCGGAGATTAGCCATCACAGACATATACTGTACGTATTGTATGTACAGACAGTATGGTCACCAACAGCTGAGACTAGGAGGGCGACTCTGAAGACGGGGGCATAGAGAGTCGGTTTAGCATGTGGATTTACATTAGTAAATACCTGACTAAAGGTTTCCTGCCTGAAGCTACATAGATTGAAGTGGCCACAGGAGGTTTTGCTTCCCTATGGTACTCAGGATTGTCTTACATTGCTAGAAAAATCTTGCAGCGACTGGGTATAAAACCGTAAAAGATCAAAGTGCCCTCCGTGAACTGAGGCTTCGGGGAGAGACTTTAAAGGGGTTCTCCTGGAATTAAGACAATGAAAATATGTAAATATTTTATTATAAATATATTCCCAAATACTTTTCATTATCATCCGGAGAAACAAAATGGCCGCCGTCCTATTAGTACACACAAAACCTGTCCTAATCACACAGGAGGACAAGTTACTTCACATCACTGAGGTAAAGAGCTGCCTCATCCTCCTCTCTGCTCTGCTCGTCGGGGATTATGATCCTGAATACAGTTTAGTATGATATTTAGCTGAATCTTTGTGGGAATGGAGTCCATGAGGAGACATGAAGGACACAGAGGACGGACAGGACAGACTGTGGTAATGGAGACTATATACAAGAGCTGCTGCTCATTACCCACATCCCACCTCCTCTCTGTACTTCATGTCTCCTCATGAACTCCATTCCTACAGAGATTCAGATGAAGATCTTATCTGTATTCAGGATCATAATCCCTGACAAGCAGAGCAGAGAGGAGGATGAGGCAGCTCTTTACCTCAGTGTTGTGAAGTAACTTCTCCTCCTGTGTGATTAGGACGGGTTCTGTGTGTACTAACAGGACGGCGGCCATTTTATTTCTCCTAATGATTGCTGCCTAGGCAAAACGAGCCATTATAACTAATGAAAGGTATTTGGGAATAGATTTATGAAGTAATATTTAAGTATTTTCATTTTCTTAATTCCCGGAGAACCCCTTTAAGAAGGAAATGGTTGCTGCAAGGAGCGTTTGCAGTAAAAGGATGAATAAAATCAATTTCTAATGAATGCATATCCATATTATTACTGCTGGACCATATATACTTGTGTCCCGGTATAATGTTTTTTTTTTTTTCGTTTTTTTCCCCTTTAATTTAATCCTCCCATTGGCCCGCTTTATGGAACCTGTAGGGTTTAAACCCCCCCTCCCCATCTCTAGGCTGAGCGCCCCTTGCAGATTTATTTGACATACAAAGCTCCGCATGAGTGGATCGTCTTTGGTGAATATTGTACTTTGCCTTCCAGGTGTCCGCAAATATGGTAAAGATTTTCAAGCTATTGCGGATGTAATTGGCAACAAGACTGTTGGTCAAGTGAAGAACTTCTTTGTAAACTACAGGCGCCGGTTTAACTTAGAGGAGGTATTGCAGGAATGGGAAGCAGAACAAGGAACCCAGGCCTCTAATGGTGATGCTTCTACTTTAGGGGATGACACAAAAAACACTTCTCATGTACCATCAGGAAAGAGCACTGATGAAGAGGATGAGGTGTGTTTGTGTATCCACACTATTCAGTTGAGAATTTATTTTATTTTTAATTTTTTTCCCCTTTTTTTTTTTTTTTTTTTTCTTTTTTTCTCCTTCGTTCTAAAATTACTGATATAAAATGCAAATAGATAATAAAATAATAAAAAAAAAAAGGTAGAAACATAAACTGTGGTAACTGTGGACTGTATATGCTTAGAACTATAAATGGACTGTATACCCATGTACTGAAATAACGTACATAAGGCAACCAGTTCCTGTAATGGTCTTGGTTTTAAGTCCGTTTTTTTTTTGTTTTGTTTTTGTTTCAGACCCAGAGCAGCCAGACGGCCCCGCCCGCCGGTCAGTCTCCTCCAGCACAGTCCGTAGCCCCGGCGCCGTCGGCTTCGGTGACGGCCCTGAATCAGCCTCCACCTCTTCTACGGCCAACGCTACCCGCCGCTCCGGCCTTGCACCGCCAGCCTCCGCCTCTGCAGCAGCAAGCTCGGTTCGTTCAGCCAAGGCCAACGCTCAACCAGCCCCCTCCTCCGTTAATTCGCCCAGCTAGCTCTATGCCTCCTCGTCTAAACCCAAGGCCGGCGGCGACCACAGGTTCTGGTCAACAGCCGTCCTCTCTTGGGATTCAGACTGAGCCACAGCCCGCAATGCATTGACGTAAATAACTCGCTTCCCGGAGCGGATCATGGGACATGGGAGAAATCTTGAGCCATTCATGACGTTGAGTTTTTGCTACGTCTAAAGGAAAAATAAAAAACAAAAACATCAAATTCAGACATTTACGAAAATGACTGTACCATACACTAAACTGATCCAGAATGTATTGTAAGCTTTTTATATAAATATATATATATGTATACAGTCAGACATAAGCGTTCTGTAAACCAAAGTGTTCTCCGCGTTACGACTCATCTGTTACGTGTTACTGTGTGTCATGTTTCAGCATTTCTATGCTGACCATATGCAATAAATCACAAATGTCGGCGAACTGTAAGTATTTAGCTTTGGTGAGGTGCTGTTTCCATATGGACATGACCGACTTCACCTACACATAGTGAAGGCAGCCATACGTCTCGTACCTCGGTGACCGTTTTGTAGTGTTTTTGTGTATGTTGGCTCAATACGGCCTTCGCTGTGTATAGATGACCACTCCATGTCTTCAGTTTCCCCCTTTTAAAGGGATTGTCCAGGATTTTACGAGGATGGGCCATCGCTATCTGTTTGACGGTTCCGAATCCCTCCGCCAATCGGCCTTTTCAGTATGGCGCCGGACGCGCACATCTTCTTTCATTCTGTAGTGGACGGAGCTGGTTACGGTATTGCTGCCCCCATTAAAGTGAATGGGAATAGCGCTGCAGTAACCAGCTCCCTCCACTACACAATGCGTGGCGCTGTGCAGTGTTAGTCCCTTCCTTATTAGATAATGATGACCTTCCTTGTCAATTTGACCAATCACTTCTCAAATCCTGGACACCACCTTTTTAAGCTCTTCCTAGTCCATAAACTTTTAAAGGGGTTGTAAACTCAAAAGGTCATTGCCCCGAAAGAAATGTCTGCATTATCTACCACCTTTCCTGCTGTAACCAGTATTTTGTGGAGTGTGGTCTGAGCAGCTTTGTGACAAGTTCTGTGTCCAGACAGCCAGTTGTGTAGCTCTCTCTTCCTCTCTCCCAGGAAGAAATCTCAGCATTAGGCTCCATTCACACGTCCTGTTTTTCTTTCCTCATTCAATCCTGATCCTGATCTGGATCCATTCATTTCAATGGGTCCTGAAAAAATCAGGATCGACTCAGGAAAGGAAAACAGGACATGTGAATGGAGCCTTAGGTAATGTGTCTCTCTCCAAACGTAAGTTAATGTAACTTGTCAACAAAGTTGTTAAAAAAAAAAAAAAAACAGCTCCCACACCACTAGTCATGGACCTACCACACTACACAAGCATCAGCAGCAATGAAGTTTGTACCCCTTTATGTGATTACAAGCTATGTTGTGGTTTTTAATCATAATTGGGTGCAATGCGCAAAAAAAAAAAGTGTTCATCCTGGCGGATGTTGTAGTTTACAACCTTTTTAATACATTTTTTGATCCGTAACACATTAATTTTATCATGTCTCGCAGATTTCTTTCGGGGATCCTCCCCTGTGTCTAAAAAAAATATGAGCATTTTTAAAATATATGCATTAATTATTTTGTTTTTACCTGTACACGTACGGTGTGGTTTTTCTAACCTTTTTGAAAACGTTTGAACGGCTCTTATTTGCTTTTCCGTTCACGGCCAAGTATGGGTAAAACGTGTTTTGAGGCTTGAGCATATCGCCATACGTACGTAGCAGAGATCACGCTAGATTTATCATGTGTGTGGGTTTTTTTTTTTTTTTTTTTTTTTTTAATATTTATTTGCTGTATTTACCTCGATGTATTATGATGAGTACCGTCCTTGTCGTCTTGTATGTGACCGTCGAGTGTGACTTGTCAGCCGTGTTTCTAGTTTTACGGACTTGCGTTTCCCTTACAGAACGGGAATTCAGGTTTGTGTGTTTTTATTTTATTTATTGCATTGGCACTTAGTGACCTAGATTTTTTTAATTTTTTTTTTTATAGACTGATCCTGGTCTATCAATATATAAATGTCATTTTTGTGTGTTTTTATTATTATTATTTTACATGTTAATTATAGAAAGTGCACTTACGTGATAATTTTCTCATTTTTGTGCTGCATCATGTAAGATACATTGAGTCACGGTCTATTACTGGTCCTCGGTATGGCAGAGTGAACTCTCCCCATACGGTATTACGTCATTATAAACGAATTACAACAGTGGAATTGTAGCTGTGCTCTTTTTTTTTTTTTGCATAAAGCTTTGTTGTTTATTATACCTTTTTTGTCCTAAACTCCCACCAATGCCCCATGTGTTAAATGCTGTGTAAATAATGTGGGGTCAGGTCGATATTTTATTTCATTTTTTTTTTCTCCCTTCTGTCTTTTTAAATATGGCAAAAAATAAAAAACTGAAATGATGACCGTAAACAAGCGTCAGTTTATTAGTGTTGGAGAAAATCAAGTACGGTATATTTTGGAGTAATTTTTTAAAAAATTTATTTAATAACTCTGCGTTGTGCTGTTACTATTATTCCTCCTGGAACTGAATGAACAAATTAAAGGTGTTTTCCAGGCTCTTAATATTGATGACCTATCCTCAGGATGGGTCATCAATATCAGATCAATTATGATCAGACACCCCACACCTCTGCCGATCAGCCCTTTTATATTGGAACTAGCAATGTTAAAGGGGTTCTCCAAGTCATATTTATTGATGACCTATCCAGTGTTCCCTGTAAGCTGCGCGGGCGCGCAACCGCACAGCTTACTTTCTGCCTCCGCTCAGGGCCTTTCCAGGCCCGCTCACCGCCGCAACCCGGACTTAATTTATAGTGTATGCCTGTTCCGATGGGGAAGCCCTGTTGCGGTGGGCTCGGAACAGGCATACACTATGCTTCCCTTAACGTCCTGACGCTCAGAACGTTCCTGTGCGGCGCTCCCAGCTGGCCCCGCCTCCTCCCTCATGCCGCGCTGCTGCTACTGGACGGGGAAGACCTGTGCAGTGCAGCAAAGAAGGGAGAAGATGATCAAGGCCCCAGCCCCCTCCAGAGCGTTGAAGTGGTGTCTGAGACAAGGGCCAAGTAACTGTAAGTTTTTATGTGTTTCATGTTTGTGTGTGTGTGTATGCATACACTGTGCCACACAATATACAGTATACCTCTACACTGTGTATATACTGTATATTGTACAGTATGGCACAGGTTATATTGTCCGGCATGGTGTAACCGTCATGCATTTGCTGTACAATATACATTATAACCCCTGTACCATGCTATACAATGTACAGTATAATCCATACACCATGCTGTATAGTATACAGTATAATTCATACACCATGCTGTATAGTATACAGTATAATCCGTACACCATAGGGTTGTCACGGTACCAGAATTTTGAGTTCGATACCGATACGTACAAAAGTATCACGATACTGATACGATACCTCGCCAAAATAAAGAAGAACCTATTAATGCCACCCTGGCCCTTATCTGTGCGGCCCTCAACCCCCCCCCAGACCTTGCTTTTGACCCTGCTCTGTGCACCACCCTGGCCCTTTCAATGCAGCCCCTGGCTCTTATCTGCGCCCCTTTGGCTGTGCCTACCTGGCCCCTTCTGCACCCCTGGGATCTGGCCCTTGTCTTTGTACGCCTCTTCCTGGTCTGCGCCCCTGGGCCCTTATCTGTGCCCCACTCCCTCTTTGTCTGTGCCTCTCTGGTTGTCGTCTCTGCTGCCCCCCTGTGTGCGCCACCCTGGCCCTTATCTGTGCACCCCTCACCCCCCCCCCCTTCCCCCCCAGGACCTTGCTTGTGACCCTGCCCCTTACCCCTTATCTGTGCGCCACTGGCCCTTTTCAGTGTAGCCCCCTAGCCTTATCTTGGTCCCCCAGGCCTTGTTTGCACAGGTGTACTGTGACATCACTGTGCTTATTATCCCTGTACAGTGACATCACTGTGTTTATTATCCTTGTACTGTGACATCACTGTGTTTATTATCCCTGTACTGTGACATCACTGTGTTTATTATCCTTGTACTGTGACATCACTGTGCTTATTATCCCTGTACTGTGACATCACTGTGTTTATTATCCTTGTACTGTGACATCACTGTGCTTATTATCCCTGTACAGTGACATCACTGTGTTTATTATCCTTGTACTGTGACATCACTGTGTTTATTATCCCTGTACTGTGACATCACTGTGTTTATTATCCTTGTACTGTGACATCACTGTGCTTATTATCCCTGTACTGTGACATCTCTGTGTTTATTATCCCTGTACAGTGAAATCGTTGTGTGTATTATCCCACTGCAGGAAGAGGTAAGTGGTCTGTGTTTGTGTGTTTGTTTTCTATTTTTCAGGGTCGTGAATGCAGAGGACTACGTCGGATTCGGTGGACTACGTCGGACCAGCTTTTTTTTTTTTTTAAATAAAATGGTCAAACAGGGGTCTGGGGGAGTGTTTATTTCAATAAAATGTTTTATACTTGTGTGTGTGTATTTTTTTTACAATACTACAGTTTTAGTAATTACGGCTATCTACAGACGGCCCTGATAACTAATACTGGGCTTAGTGCTTGCCGGTATGGCAGGCCAGCACTAACCCCAACATCCATTACCTCGGCACCCACCGCCACCAGGGGTGCCGTGAAGAGCCGGGTACCCGCAGGACCGGACCTTCTAAATTGAGGGTCTGGCTCTGGGGCGGCTGCAGGCTGGTACCATTAGGCTGGGAAGGGCCAATAACCGTGTCCCTTCCCACCCTGGTAGTGCCAGGCTGCCGCTGCTGGTTGGTGAAGGATAAAAGGGGGGGACCCCACGCCTTTTTTTTTTTTTTTTTTTTTTTTTTTAAATAATGAAATTTTTGAAAAAAAAAATGGCGTGGGGTCCCCCCCTTTTTTTCCTTCACCAGCCAGATACAACCAGCAGCGGCAGCCTGGCACTACCAGGGTGGGAAGGGACACGGTTATTGGCCCTTCCCCAGCCTAATGGTACCAGCCTGCAGCCGCCCCAGAGCCAGACCCTCAATTTAGAAGGTCCGGTCCTGCGGGTACCCGGCTCTTCCCAGCACCCCTGGTGGCGGTGGGTGCTGAGGTAATAGATGTTGGGGTTAGTGCTGGCCTGCCATACCGGCAAGCACTAAGCCCAGTATTAGTAATCAGGGCCGTCTGTAGATAGCCATAATTACTAAAACTGTAGTATTGTAAAAAAAAAAACACACACACCAGTATAAAACATTTTATTGAAATAAACACTCCCCCAGACCCCTATTTGACCATTTTATTAAAAAAAAAAAAAAAAAGCTGGTCCGACGTAGTCCACCGAATCCGACGTAGTCCTCTGCATTCACGACCCTGAAAAATAGAAAACAAACACACAAACACAGACCACTTACCTCTTCCTGCAGTGGGATAATACACACAGCGATGTCACTGTACAGGGATAATAAACACAGAGATGTCACCGTACAGGGATAATAAACACAGTGATGTCACCGTACAGGGATAATAAACACAGTGATGTCACCGTACAGGGATAATAAACACAGTGATGTCACCGTACAGGGATAATAAATCTCAGATCAACACATTGTGCCCCCATCAGACCTCAGGTCAGCCTCTTGTGCCCCCATCAGACCTCAGGTCAGCCTCTTGTGCCCCCATCAGACCTCAGGTCAGCCTCTTGTGCCCCCATCAGACCTCAGGTCAGTGTCTTGTGCCCCCCTCAGACCTCAGATCAGCCCACCCAGCCACTTTAAAAAAATCATACTTACCTGTTCTGGCCGCCGCCGCTGTCCTCAGGTTCACCGCTCCACTCTCTTGCCTGCCGGCGCTCACTATGACCTGACGCTGCGTCAGGTCATAGTGCGCGCCAGGGAAGACGGTGGAGCGCGGAACCAGTGAGGACAGCGGCGGCCAGAACAGGCAAGTATGATTTTTTTTTTTTTAAGTGGCTGGGACCTGGGTGGGCTGATCTGAGGGAGGTTCGGGGGCCCTGGCAGCACGGCAGGCAGATATTAGAACATGGGGCAACGCATTAAAGTGATGCGCGCGCCATGTTCTAAGTATCGGACTGCAAGAAAACTCGGTATCGAGCTTCGGTACCGCACTAGGTACCGAAACCGTACCGAGTTTTCGATATATCGTGCAACCCTAGTACACCATGCTGTATAATACACAGTATAATCCGTACACCATGCTGTATAATATACAGTATAATCCATGGTGTGCGGATTATACTGTATACTATACAGCATGGTGTGCGGATTATACTGTATATTATATAGTATGGTGTAGGGATTATACTGTATATTATACAGCATGGTGTACGGATTATACTGTATACTATACAGCATGGTGTACGGATTATACTGTATACTATACAGCATGGTGTACGGATTATACTGTATATTATACAGCATGGTGTACGGATTATACTGTATATTATACAGCATGGTGTACGGATTATACTGTATATTATACAGCATGGTGTACGGATTATACTGTATATTATACAGCATGGTGTAACGGATTATACTGTATATTATACAGCATGGTGTAACGGATTATACTGTATATTATACAGCATGGTGTACGGATTATACTGTATATTATACAGCATGGTGTACGGATTATACTGTATATTATACAGCATGGTGTAGGGATTATACTGTATATTATACAGCATGGTGTACGGATTATACTGTATATTATACAGCATGGTGTACGGATTATACTGTATATTATACAGCATGGTGTACGGATTATACTGTATATTATAAAGCATGGTGTATGGATTATACTGTATTGTACGGGATGGTGTACAGATTATACTGTATATTATACAGCATGGTGTATAGATTATACTGTATATTATACAGCATGGTGTACGGATTATACTGTAGATTATACAGCATGGTGTACGGATTATACTGTAGATTATACAGCATGGTGTACGGATTATACTGTATATTATACAGCATGGTGTACGGATTATACTGTGTATTATACAGCATGGTGTACGAATTATACTGTGTATTATACAGCATGGTGTACGGATTATACTGTGTATTATACAGTATGGTGTACGGATTATACTGTATATGATACAGCATGGTGTACAGATTATACTGTATATTATACAGCATGGTGTACGGATTATACTGTATACTATACAGCATGGTGTATGGATTATACTGTATATTATACAGCATGGTGTACAGATTATACTGTATATTATACAGCATAGTGTACGGATTATACTGTATATTATACAGCATGGTGTACGGATTATACTGTATATTATACAGCATGGTGTACGGATTATACTGTATTGTACGGGATGGTGTAG
Source organism: Rhinella marina (assembly GCA_900303285.1). Lineage (NCBI taxonomy): Eukaryota > Metazoa > Chordata > Amphibia > Anura > Bufonidae > Rhinella > Rhinella marina. The sequence goes on from ONZH01016253.1 coordinate 52,190, forward strand.
GGGTTATACTGTATGTCTTTGATGTGACAATTATTTTAGGTTTTCATATCGCCCACCTTTGATGGCACTGTGCCCAGCCCTGAGCCGACCCCGCTCAGCAGCTGCCAAGTCTTAGAGGGAACACTGGACCTATCCTCAGTATAGGTCATCAATATCAGATCGGTGGGGGTCCGACACCCGGGACCCCCGACGATCAACTGTTTGAAGAGGAGGCGCGCGCCATGCCAGCGCTGCCTCCTCTTAACTGTTTACCTGCTCGCCATAACACAGGTAGCGGTGAGAAGGTTTAATTACACCCAAGCCGTCCCATTCATTTCAATAGGAAGGATCGCTTCCATACACTTATATAGGAACGAGACTTCCCATTGAAATGAAGGGGGGCGGTTAGGTGTAATTACACCTGCTCACCACTACTGATGTTACGGCTAGTGTGTAAACAATGAAGAGGAGGCAGCGCTAGCATGGGCGCAGGCCTCCTCTTCAAACAGCTGATCGGCGCGGGTGCCGGGTGTTGGACTCCCGCCGATCTGATATTGATGACCTATCCTGAAGATAGGTCATCAATAAATATGACTTGGAGCACCCCTTTAAGGAGAGATGACTTTTTTGTGTGTGTTTGGACACCCTATTGACAGGGGGAATGGTAGCACCATTCCTATAATTCCAAGAGGAATGAGGCTAGAAAAGATTTCCCAGAATTAGGGCTCATGCACATGGCCGCAGCCGTTCTTGCAGTCCGCAAAATGTGTTCCGCGTTTTGCGGAACAGCTGGCCCCTAATAGAACGGTCCTGTCCTTGTCCATAATGTGGAAAATAATAGGACTCTTTTTTTTTTTTTTTTTTTTTTTGTAACCCCATTGTTCTGAATGGCTCCACATTTGGGCTGCAAAAAAATGGAACAGACACAAACAAAAAATACTTTTGTGTGCGTGAGCCCTTATTGTTTTTTCTTTTTTTTTCTGTTTTTGTAGAATATTTCCCCTATTATTGGTGTAATCTTTTCTTTTTAGAATATGGTTAAAAGGGTTATCCCACCAAAAGTATTTATCATCTACCCGTAGAATAGGTGATAAATATCAGATCGCTGGGGGTCCAGCCACTGGAAGAAAGCAGCCCTTATGGGCAGTGCAGGAGATTTGCCGGCTCTTCTCTTATTCCTGTAAAAGTCTATTTTTTGCTGGGATTTCCCTTTAAACTTGTGTTACTACACAGTGCAGTACTAACGCTGCTCACCAGCAGAGGGCAGTCTACTGCAAATTTTAAAAAATAAGGTACATAAAAAAAAAAGTTCACAGGTATTATTTCCACAGGTATATGTCCAGGAGAGCTGTCAGGTATGCTGTGCATCATGGATGACATCCTGCTTTAAAGGGTTTCTCTTGCCAGTTTTTTTGGTATGAATCAGGCTGACATTAGAGATGTGCTAATGTCACATGATTCCAAATATATATCTGTTTTATTTACTGGTGCCCCCATTTTTATATAAAATGAACTTTTATTTTATGCTAATAAGGCTCCTAGGTGCAAGGGGCGTTACCTCTGCTCCTAGAGGCTCTGTTGATTGACAGGACCAGGCAGAGAAGAAACACTCCATTCACCATCGCCTTTAAGGACCTTCAATGATGTCATGACCATGTGATCAGTCACATGGTTTAGGAGGAGACAGGCTGTTTGTGTGATCCTTACCATGTGACTGATCACATGGTCATGACATCATTGAAGGTCCTTAAAAGCTATGGTGAATTGAGTGTTTCTTCTCTGCCTGGTCCTGTCAATCAACAGAGCCTCTAGGAGAAGGTGTAACGCCCACTGCACCTAGGAGCCTTATTAGCATAAAATAAAAGTTAATTTTATATAAAAATGGGGGCACCAGTAAATAAAACACATATATATATTTGGAATCAGGTGACATTAGCACATCTCTAATGTCAGCCTGATTCATACCAAAAAAACTGGTGACAGAAACCCTTTAACAGCCGGGATCAGATAGAACTTTTAGTCCCTTAGATACTATGTTCAGTAGTTACTGAGGCATCTGAACAGTTGGAGGGGGGCGGTGCCCCCAAAATATTGCTTTGATTGATTATATATATATATACTATAGATCGATACCTGTTAGGTAGGGGTCGAGGTCACGTAACATCTATTAAAGTGGAATAAAGAAAAATAAGTGACTCCTAAAAACAAAATTTATTAGATTATCAGATTAAAAGGAACTAAATAGTTAATGTCATGAAAAGAAAAAGGGGCAGGTAGGGGTGGGGTGCGCAACAGATCCCTGTAAGGCCCTAAATGTAGCCCTGTGCCCAGGGAGACCCCCTGATGGTGGGGGTGCCCTGTCCCCGAACCTAACCTACTAAGTCCCTGACTCACCCTATTGGAGTGAGGGGTTATAAAATGGTATCCCCTAAACCCCAACGCGTTTCGCCCAGCTCTGTGGGCTCCTCAGGGGGTGATGTCCAAATACTAGATGGGGGAGAGGGTAGAGCAGATGAGTGTTTCACACTACAATGACGGATATATGCCAACATGGGCTAGGGAGTATAGATAAGTACTTGCCCATAGCCAGGGGGATAGTCCCTCGTAGGATGCTTTACATTAGGATAAGCTGATGGGCGGTAGGGCTCCCATGTGGCACTGATTATACCTCAAGCTGAAAGTTCTCACTTCCTGTATCAATTTTATAGAAAACTAGCTGAAGGATTCGGCTTCGCACGGGGTTATTTCATCTATTTCATTTAATGTTTGTGTGTGTTAAAAGATATCGACAGTATCCACTGTAACAGTGACATCAACAGTAACCCGCCCCCTTAACACTGACCTCCACAGCCCCCCCCCCAGTGCCACGTTTCCTTAAAATGGGGCCTCCACAGCAGTCCACCCCCAACTTTGACCTTCACAGCAGCCTGCCCCTTTAAAAGTGAGTTCCACCCCACCCCCTTGACAGTGACCCCCACAGCACCAGCCCTTTAACACAGGTTACAGTCCCCCTTAACAGAGACCTCCACAGCGACTGCCCCTTTAACAGTGACTGCCACAGTACCCCCCTTAACAGTCCTCACAGTACCCCACTGCCCCCAGTAACATCCACAACGCCCTCCCCTTTAACAGTGACCTCCACATCGTCCGCCCCTTTATTACTGACCGCCACAGTACCCCGTCTCTTTAACAGTGATTTCCACAATAACCCACCCCCTTAACAGTGACCTCCACAACACTCTGCCCCATTAACAGTGGTGTCCACAGTCCCCTTCACCCTTAAGGCCTCTTTCACACGAGCGTCGCGGATTTGTTCAGGATGCGTTGCGTTAAAAACGTGCGGATTGCATGCGGATGCAATGCGTTGCGTTTTTAACACACCCCCATTCATTTCTATGGAGCCTGGGCTGCGTGAAAAACGCAGAATATAGAACATGCTGCGTTTTTCACACAACGCAGAAGTGATGCGTGAAAACAAACGCTCATGTGAAAAGCCCCATTAAAATGAATGGGTCAGGATTCAGTGCGGGTGCAATTCGTTCGCATCACGCATTGCACCCGCGCGGAAATCTCGCCCGTGTGAAAGGGGCCTAACAGTAACTTTCACAACACGCCCCTTTATTAATGACCTCCACAGTACACTGTCTCTTTAAGGCTCCATTCACACGTCCTGTTTTTCTCTCCTGATTTTTTTCAGGACCCATTGAAATGAATGGATCCAGATCAGGATCGAATCGGGAAAGAAAAACAGGACGTGTGAATGGAGCCTAACAGTGATTTCCACAATAACCTGCCCCCTTAACAGTGACCTCCACAGATCTCCGTTCCCTTAAAGGGTTATTCTCATTTTAGACAATGGGGGCATATCGCTAGGATATGCCCCCATTGTCTTATAGGTGCGGGTCCCACCGCTGGGACCCGCACCTATATCGAGAACGGAGCCCCCGAATTGAATGAGGGCGCACTGCGCATGCGCAGCCGCCCTCCATTCATTTCTATGGGGCCGCCGAAAATAGCCGAGCGCTGGCTCGGCTACTTCCGTCGGCTCCATAGAAATGAATGGGAGCGCACCGCGCATGCACGGCCCGGCTCCCATTCATTTCTATGAGCGGCGCAGGGAGCTGTGCCTGGTGGTGGCCGGACCCCCGGAAACCTGGGGTCCTCCAGGCGCAGCGCTCCCCGCTCCGTTCTGGCTATAGGTGCGGGTCCCAGCGGTGGGACCCGCACCTATAAGACAATGGGGGCATATCCTAACGATATGCCCCCATTGTCTAAGATGAGAATACCCCTTTAAAATGTGACCTCCACAACTCCCCGCCCCATTAACACTGACCTGCATAGTGGACAGTGCCCTTAACTGTGACCTCCACCGTTCCCTGCTCCCTTAAGAGTGACCTCCACAGCAGCCACCCCTTTATTAGTGACCTCCACCGTACCCAATCTTCTTAACAGTGATTTCCACACCCCACCCCATTAACAGTGGCCTTTACAGCAACTATCAAGCAGACTGTCCCCTTAAAGGGGTTGTCCGAGTTATGACAAAAAATATATAGCACTGTAAATCTGATGGGCAGCAATATATAACTAAGTTAAGCAAGTTTTAGGCAAAAAAAATCCATATTTCCTAATTTCCCTGGTTCTCTTCTGGTCTTTGTTTACATGCAATAACAACAATCTCAGCCCCTCCCCCTTCTCCCCCCCTCTCTGCAAAGGGAATGAATACAAGTGCTGAGTGACATGTCTGCCTGCTGGAATACTCAGCAGCATGTTGTATGTGTAGGACTACAAGTCCCAGCTGTACAATGATACTGCTAATACACACAGGAATTTCTCCCTACCTGTTCTTGTACAATACAATTCCTCTACAGCTCTTGTGCCCAGCATTTGTCTCCTCTCACTGCTGCAGCTACTGTTTGTTATAAAGCCTTGAGCCCTCAGTGTGTTCTGGCTGAAGGGGTTAATGTTTTATCTGAAGGAAACCAGGAAGAAAGCAGATAGCAGCCGGCAAAGGAAGGGGGCGTGGCCAGTGACGTCTCGTGTACAGACTGTTATCTGATCTCTGAGGCTTGTACACCAAACATCATAGACCAGGGAGATAAGGTGACATCACAGACCAGGGAGATAAGGTGACATCACAGGTCATGTGACCCTCAGTCAACTCTGAGAAACCAGCAGCTTTAGAAACACAAAGTATATGGGAAAGTTGTTATACCTGACAAGTTAGAAACATATAAAGAACAAAAAAATAACTTGGACAACCCCTTTAACTGTGACCTCCACAAGTGAATGCTGGGAGTTGTAGTTTCTCCACAGTTGGAGTGCCAGAGGTTGCTGACCCCTGATCTATAGTAATACATGCGTATACTGCAGCTATGGAGTCCAGATCACCATTTCTTTATTTTCCTACTGTCCTCTGTTCCTCCACCTGTCAGCATTCAGAGCTGCGTTACAATGCATCATCAGGAGTGCTGCGCATGCGCACCAGAGTCCTCTCCATTATGTCAGTGTGGCACAGCAGTCAGCTATTGTCAGATCTGTCCCCTGCTCAGTGAATTCATAATGATTACTGGGAAAATTACATTTTTGCTGGAATTTCCCTTTAAACCTGTATTACCACACAGTGCAGTACTAAGGCTGCTCACCAGCAGAGGGCAGTCTACTGCAAATAAAAAAGATGCATGTGACACATAGTTTATATGTTCTATATAGTGTAGTCTGCTAATGCTATTGTGGTACTACAACCCCCAGCATGTGCTGATAACCACACACAACTTGTATCTGTGTCACAAGGGTCCAGAGTCCCCAGGCCTCCTCTCCAGCATGTCCACTCCATACAAGCTCCTGCTTACCAAGGTCAGAAAAGACCAAGGGCCCCACAAACTAGTACTCGTGGGGCCCCTAGCAGTATGGTTTCTGGGAACACCCCTCAAAATACCTAACTGGCTCCTAACTTGTGTATTTTAATAAATAATTGAAATTGCCATTGCTTTGTCAACAGGGCTTGTCCGAAACAATGTCAGTTGATGTTTTCAGGTGGAATAACAGAAGAACAACACTACCCAGAGTTGTAAGAAGATACTCCGAAAAATGTTTCTTTTTCAATGGAGAATAAAAGTATTTTGTAAGACCGTTGTGCCCTGAGTAATTCCCATCTTACCCAATGATTACATCCAGGTCTCAGATTCTGTCAAACAGCTATTCACTGCTATGGGAGAGCGCTTGGTGGTAGCACAGGTCCCCCTTCCCCGCTCCCGGTGTGGGTCCTTTCTTAGTGAAATGCCCCCCAATTGCCTCTGATGGGAATACCCTTTTAACAAGCACTGATCAACATGACGGTAAAATCCATTGGAATCGTACCAGATGCAATTGCAGCAAACCCTCAGCTGTGAGAAGCAACTGGTGTAAATGAAAACTGGCTTAGCCTATAGTAACCAATCAGGTTCCAGCTTTTATTTTTCAGAGCGCCTTTGGAAAATAAAAGGTGGAAGATGATTGGTTGCTAGGGACAGCTAAGCCAGTGACATGCTGCAAGCTTTACAGCTGTGCTGGAGAACTACAAGTCGCAGAAGGAGGCACATGCAGGGTGAGAACTAGGACGGGACAACCCTGAGAGTTTCCTATTCGCTCACCACCGCCTCCAGCAGTGACGCGCTCACACTCTGCCCTCCCTGCGCCGGACGAAAGTGAAAATAAGGAGAATGTCGCAGATTCTCTGTTCAGTCCACGCGAGCACCAGAGCTGTCGGGTAACCCTGCGGAAGAACAGCGCCGCGCAGCGCCGGCCCCCGGAACTGCACCGAGACAGCAACTGCAAGGGAGGAGAGCCAGGAGCCGAGCTGTGCCTCACACCTCCGGGGTAAGACGGTTCTGCTGAAAGGATGTGATGGACTTATTGATAGGGCGTTACAGGCTGAAGTGGTGTGCTGCGACTTATAGTCCCTCAGCTATAGGTCATAGCGTATGCTGGGACTTGTAGTCCCTCAGCCATAGTTCAGATGGTATGCTGGGACTTGTAGTCCCTCAGCTACAGCTCAGAGGGTATGCTGTGACTTGTAGTCCCTCAGCTACAGCTCAGAGGGTATGCTGAGACTTGTAGTTCCTCAGCTATAGCTCAGAGGGTATGCTGTGATTTGTAGTCTCCCAGCTACAGCTCAGAGGGTATGCTGTGATTTGTAGTCCCTTAGCTATAGCTCAGGGGGTATGCTGAGACTTGTAGTCCCTCAGCTACAGCTCAGGGGGTATGCTGTGATTTGTAGTCCCTTAGCTATAGCTCAGGGGGTATGCTGTGATTTGTAGTCCCTTAGCTATAGCTCAGGGGGTATGCTGTGATTTGTAGTCCCTTAGCTATAGCTCAGGGGGTATGCTGTGATTTGTAGTCTGCCAGCTACAGCTCAGAGGGTATGCTGTGATTTGTAGTCCCTTAGCTATAGCTCAGAGGGTATGCTGTGATTTGTAGTCCCTTAGCTATAGCTCAGAGGGTATGCTGTGATTTGTAGTCTGCCAGCTACAGCTCAGAGGGTATGCTGTGATTTGTAGTCTCTCAGCTACAGCTCAGAGGGTATGCTGTGATTTGTAGTCCCTCAGCTATAGCTCAGGGGGTATGCTGTGATTTGTAGTCTCTCAGCTACAGCTCAGGGGGTATGCTGTGACTTGTAGTCCCTCAGCTACAGCTCAGAGGGTATGCTGAGACTTGTAGTCCCTCAGCTACAGCTCAGGGGGTATGCTGTGATTTGTAGTCCCTCAGCTATAGCTCAGGGGGTATGCTGTGATTTGTAGTCCCTTAGCTATAGCTCAGAGGGTATGCTGTGACTTGTAGTCCCTCAGCTATAGCTCAGGGGGTATGCTGTGACTTGTAGTCCCTCAGCTATAGCTCAGAGGGTATGCTGTGACTTGTAGTCCCTCAGCTACAGCTCAGAGGGTATGCTGTGACTTGTAGTCCCTTAGCTATAGCTCAGGGGGTATGCTGTGATTTGTAGTCCCTTAGCTACAGCTCAGAGGGTATGCTGTGACTTGTAGTCCCTCAGCTATAGCTCAGAGGGTATGCTGTGACTTGTAGTCCCTTAGCTATAGCTCAGGGGGTATGCTGTGATTTGTAGTCCCTCAGCTATAGCTCAGGGGGTATGCTGTGACTTGTAGTCCCTCAGCTATAGCTCAGGGGGTATGCTGTGACTTGTAGTCCCTTAGCTATAGCTCAGGGGGTATGCTGTGATTTGTAGTCCCTCAGCTATAGCTCAGGGGGTATGCTGTGATTTGTAGTCCCTCAGCTACAGCTCAGGGGATATGCTGTGACTTGTAGTCCCTCAGGTATAACTCAGGATATGCTGTCACTTGTAGTCCTTCAGGTATATCTTGGGGTATGCTGTGACTCAGGCCTTTTTCACACGACAGTATTTTTTGCGGACAAGGATAGGCATTGTTACAATGGATCCGCAAAAAAAACGGATGCCATACGGACGTCATCCGTTTTGTTTTGTTTTTTGCAGATCTGCAATTTGCGGACCGCAAAACACAACGTTCGTGTGAAAGTAGACTTAGGCTTCATTCACACGACCGTATTTTGTTTCCGTGTCCGTAAATTGCGGATCCGCAAAAAAAACGGATGGCGTTCCGTATGGCATCCGTGTTTCTGTTGTTTTTTTTTTGCGGATCCATTGTAACAATGCTTATCCTTGTCAGCAAAACGGACAAGAATAGGACATGTTCTGTCTTTTTTGCGGAACGGAAATACTGACATACGGAAATGGAATGCACACGGAGTACCTTCCGTTTTTTTTTCCGGATCCATTGAAATGAATGGTTCTGCATATGGTCCACAAAAAAAAAAAGGAACGGGCACGGAAACGAAATACGGTCCTGTGAATAAAGCCTTATAGTCACTTAGTTATATCTCTGGGTATGCTGTGACTTGTAGTCCCTCCGGTATATCTCAGGACATGCTGTGACTTGTAGTCCCTCCAGTATATCTCCTTGTATTCTGTGACCTGTGTTTCCATAAAATCTAGTGGACCAGTGGCGGCCAGGGCTTTCTGGGACTTGTAGTCCAGCACGGCTGCTTTGTTTTGCCATTTCCTAGAATCAGTATCAAATATTAATTCAATCTTCTCTGGGCCCTGGACTGATTGGACAGGTCACACCCAGCTGGACCTTCATTGCAAACTGCAGGTAATTCACTCATACAGTAACTTCTAGCAGGAATAATAAATACGTCATTTGCGGATCCGTATTTTGCAGGCCACGAGGCCTAACTTCTGTGTGAACCTGTCCTTAAAGGGATTGTATACTGACCGTCAAGCAGGATGAACATGAATTGAAATTTTTCAATTTATGGTGAATATGTTCATCGGTTCCACTTAAAGGGGTCTTCCAACAATTGCTGAGATCCCCAACAATCAGCAGTGATCTATAGGGGAATCCAACAGTAAGGGTGCAGTTTTCCTGCAGCGCCCCCACAGGAGAAGTGAAGCATTACACAGTGCCTATTGAAATGAATAGGTTGTCTGTATAATACATGCCGGTGCCAGTTCCTCCAGGGCGAGGGGCGCTCTGTGTGGTGACTAAATAATAGAGGAGGATTCAGAACAGGGGACCCCTATAATTTTACCTGTTTAGTCCACATCACATCTTCTTTGGAGGCCATATTTCTGTAGCAGGAAGGAATAAGGAGAATCTGGAGTCACTGAGTGATGCCCACGACGTAATTTTGGCATGGACAGCCGACACAAAATTTCACCGAAAACCCACTGGTGGGCGTGTCCTTTCTGCCTCATTTTTCAATTCAATAGGAAATAGCACTGAGGATCGTGGCAGCTTGAAATGAAAATGAGGCAGGAAGGACACGCCCACTGGCGGATTTTCTGTGAAATTTTGTGTCAGCTGTCCATGCCAAAATTACGCTGTAAAATCCGTTGAGTGAACGTCCCCTAAGCGTATGTGGCGGGTCCACTTTGGAAATTATGGGACCGTCGTGGCGAAATCCAACATGGACAATCCTTTCGCTGTACTCGGTTATTTATACTCGTATATTTACTTAGCTGATTGGTATGGGTCCCAGCAGCCACACCCCTCTCCCCCACTCCCATGCTTGTAAGCTATGGAACAACCCTTTAAGCTGTGTAGATAATCAGGGGACAGTAGCAACCAATCACAGTGCAGCTTTCCTTTGCTATTCCGCTTACGAAAAATGAAAGCTGCTCTGTGATTGGCTGCTGTGGGCAACAGTTCTATCAGACCGTATTTATGAATTTTTTACAGTGTTTCTTAACCCCTTGAGGACCAGGCCTGTTATCGTTTTTGCATTTTTTATTTTTCCTCCCCACGTTCCAGTAGCCATAACTTTTTTTTATTTTTCTGTTCACATTTCATATTTTTTTGCAGGACAAGGTTTCACCAGGGTTTTTTGGGTTTTATATCTTATGGCTTTCACTGTGCACTAAAAATAAGGTCCTTCTTCTGCGGCTCAGCACAGTTCTGGTAATAGCAACTTTGTATAGTTTTTATTTTGTTTATTACTTAAAAGAATATTTTAAAAAGTTATTGTTACCTTTCAAAAAAATCTATACATTTTCTTTGCATCACCATTTTCTGACAGCCATAACTTTTCTATATTTCAGTCTGTTTTTTGTGGGACGAAATGTTGTTTTAATTGGTACCATTTTTGGGATAGGTACAACTTTTTGATTTCCCATTTTTTTAGGTGACTAAAAAATGGGGAATCTTTTTTTTTTTCTGTTACAGCATTCACCACGCAGGAAACATTTTTAAAGTATTGTAATAATTCAGACATCTTTAGATGAGGCAATACTTGATATGTTTGTTTTTATTGTTACATATATTTGTATATGTCATTTCTTTTTACTAGTTACACAATAACTTTCATACCCCTTAGGGGACTAGAACCTGGGATCTTTGATCTCTTGTCCCATATACTATAATAGAGAATTATAAGGCCCCTTTCACACGAGCGTGTCCGGATTTGGTCCGGATGCGTTCAGGAAAATCTGCACGCATCCGCACCAAATCCGCACGCAATTGCAGTCAGTTTTGACTGCGATTGCATATGTTCTTTCAGTTTTTTCCGCGCGGGTGCGAAGCGTTTTGATGCGTTTATCACGCGAGTGCGAAAAAACTGAATGTTTACAAACAACATCTCTTAGCAACCATGCGTTAAAACCGCATTGCACCCGCACTTGTGTGCGGATGCAATGCGATTTTCATGCAGACCCATTCACTTCAATGGGGCCAGTTCTGCGTGAAAAACGCAGAATATAGAACATGCTGCGTTTTTCACGCAACGCAGAAGTGATGCATGAAAAAAAAACGCTCATGTGAAAAGCCACATTAAAATGAATGGGTCAGGATTCAGTGCGGGTGCAATGCGTTCGCATCACGCATTGCACCCGCGCGGAAATCTCGCCCGTGTGAAAGGGGCCTAATAGTGAATGGGATTCTGCTGCTCTGCCTGCTGAGGACATTGTCCCAGTTGTGAGGCTGATGGACTCTCAAAGCACGTCAAACATTCATTTCAAAGGGGCCGCTGAAAATAGCCGAGCACTGGCCTGGCTATTTCCGTCTGCCCCATAGAAATGAATGGGAGCAGGGGCCGCGCAAGCACAGTGCGCTCCCATTCACTTGTATGGGAGCAGCGCCTGGTGGTGACCAGACCCCGGGAAATCCGGGTCCTCCAGCCACAGCTCTCCCCGGTACCAGAGGTGGGACCCGCACCTATCAGAAAATGGGGGCATATCCTAGCGATATGCCCCCATTATATGTGATGGGAATACCCCTTTAATACTAAGTCCAGTATGGCCGTCCCTCTAGTCGGGTCCTGAACCAGTTGGGAAAGGTAATTGTCTTTGGTTATTGCCAAAAGATGAGATATAGGCCCCATTCACACGTCCGTATAATGTGTCCGCATCCTTTCCGCAATTGCGGACAATTATGCGGATAGGATGCGGATCCATTCATTTCAATGGGTCCCGAAAAAATGCGGACATTCTACCGTGTGGTGTCCGCATCCATGTGTCCGTTCCGACTGTCCGCATAAAGAAATCCTCCTGTCCTACTTTTCTCCCGAATTGCGGCCCGTAGCACAATGAAAGTCTATGGATCCGCAAAAAATGCGGAAGACATGCGGAAAGGCATCCGCATGTCATCCGTATTTGCGGATTCCGTTCCAGGAGGGGAGAAAAAAAAAAAAGATGTTATTCATCCTTCCGTTTTTTTGCGGACATATGGATACGTCCTTTCCGTTTTTTACGGAAAGACGAAACGGATGTCCTGAAAAAACTGAGTTTTTTGCGGAACAACGGATCCGCAAAAAACTGACCGTTTTTCAGGATGTGCAAAAATACGGACGTGTGAATGGCGCCATACAGGTTTCGGCTTCCCAATCTATATCTGGGAAGTCCCCCATAATAACGACCTCATTATGATCTGCCGCCTCATCTATTTCCCCTAGGGCTCATGCACACGACCGTAGCAGCTCTGTGCCCTCAAACAGCAGGTCCACAATATACGGGCGTCAGCCATGTGCGCACAATATCACGGATGCAGACCCTTTCACTTGAATGGGTCTGCAGTACGGAACATAAGGTGCGGTGAGGCACGAATCGTAAGCCCACAGAAGTGCTTCCATGGGTTTTCTGTCCGTGCCAACGCACCGCAGAAAAAGAAGTGCAAGCATTACTTTTTTTGTGGTGCGGACCGTTGGGTTTAAGTGAATGGGTCTGCAGACGGCAGACACACGGTCGATGCCTGTGCATTGCGGACCGCAGTTTGCAGTCCACAGTATAGCCGGTAAACAGTCATGTGCATGAGTCCTTAGTAGTAGATTTCCTGTGGACTCTGGGATATTCGGTGGATTATAATAAACTCCTATTAGGATTTCTACCCACAGTGACTCCACATGTTTGTTTCCCTCACTTTTCTCCCTATTAGAGGCACTCCCATACCTCAAAGTGGGGGGGGGGATGTCAGTGCGTCTTATTGGGTGAATACTAATGAGCTCTTCCATTATGGGAGGCTGAATTAGAAGGGTATAGATGTGAGGAGCGGCGGCGGTGTGCGGAGCGGGGGAGGTAAGTTAATTGTAAATTTTCTTGTAATGTCTGCTTGGGGGGTCATTCACATCAGGCTGTTATCCGAGGTCTGCTTGGGGGTCATTCACATCAGGCTCTGATCTGAGGTCTGCTTGGGGGGGGGTCATTCACATCAGGCTCTGATCTGAGGTCTGCTTGGGGGGGGGTCATTCACATCAGGCTCTGATCTGAGGTCTGCTTGGGGGGGGTCATTCACATCAGGCTCTGATCTGAGGTCTGCTTGGGGGGGGTCATTCACATCAGGCTGTGATCTGAGGTCTTCTTGGGGAGTCATTCACATCAGGCTCTGATCTGAGGTCTGCTTGGGGGGGGTCATTCACATTGGGCTCTGATCTGATTCTATTTGGGGGGTCATTCACATTGGGTTCTTATCTGAGGTCTGCTTGGGGGTCATTCACATCAGGCTCTGGTCTGAGGTCTGCTTGGGGGTCATTCACATTGGGCTCTGGTCTGAGGTCTGCTTGGGGGTCATTCACATCAGGCTCTGATCTGAGGTCTGCTTGGGGGTCATTCACATTGGGCTCTGATCTGAGGTCTGCTTGGGGGTCATTCACATTGGGCTCTGATCTGAGGTCTGCTTGGGGGGGTCATTCACATCAGGCTCTGATCTGAGGTCTGCTTGGGGGTCATTCACATTGGGCTCTGATCTGAGGTCTGCTTGGGGGGGTCATTCACATCAGGCTCTGATCTGTGGTCTGCTTGGGGGGTCATTCACATGAGGCTCTCATCTGAGGTCTGCTTGGGGGGGTCATTCACATCAGGCTTTGATCTGAGGTCTGCTTGGGGGGTCATTGACATTGGGTTCTGATCTGAGGTCTGATTGGGGGGAGGTAATTCACATTGGGGCTCTGATCTGAGGTCTTCTTGGGGGTCATTCACATTGGGGCTCTGATCTGAGGTCTTATTGGGGATCTTATTACCATTGGGGGTCTGAGGTGAGGTCTGATTAACATTTGGGGTCTGTTTGGGGCTCTAAGCTCTAAGGAAATTTTTTTTCTCATTTTCCTCCTCTAATGCTTAGGTGCGTCTTATAGGGCAAAAAATACGGTATATCCTTTCGGAGTGTGGGCTTTAGACTGGACTTTACATAAAGGCAAACCCCTCCCCTTCTCCGGTTTTGACGATTCTTTCCAAACGCACTGTAAAACACAGGACACAGATGACACCCATGTCCTGTCCGTTTTGGTGGATCAGTAAGGTATTGCTTTTTTTTTTTTTTTTTTTTTTTTACTTTCCAAGCAACTCTGACCCCTTTTTATTTTTTTTGTCCTGCCTGGATGACCCCTTTAACTCGTAAACCTTAAAGGTAAAGTTTCTCAAAGATGGATGTGATAGGAACAGAGACATCCAGATTCTTCACTCTGTCAGGCGGTTTGGGTCACGCAGTTTCCATACATGACATTAGTCACGGTGCAGACTAATCGCCGACCTGCTTTCTGTAAGCGCCCAACGCAGCGTCCGGACTGCTATTTCCATCTCTTCCTGTTTATCCCTCTCAGGAGAAGAGTCCAAGATCGTTTCTTAGACGTTGTAATTAGCGGATTGTAATTAAGGTTCTTCTATTAGTTCATCTATGTACAGCAGTAACGTGGGGGATCAGAGAAAAAGCAGGGAGAGAGTGCCCCTATAAACAGTGTCATATAGAGAGTGCCCCTATAAACAGTGTCATATAGAGAGTGCCCCTATAAACAGTGTCATATAGAGAGTGCCCCTATAAACAGTGTCATATAGAGAGTGCCCCTATAAACAGTGTCATATAGAGAGTGCCCCTGTAAACAGTGTCATATAGAGAGTGCCCCTATAAACAGCGTCATATAGAGAGTGCCCCTATAAACAGTGTCATATAGAGAGTGCCCCTGTAAACAGCGTCATATAGAGAGTGCCCCTATAAACAGCACCATATAGAGAGTGCCCCTATAAACAGCACCATATAGAGAGTGCCCCTGTAAACAGCGTCATATAGAGAGTGCCCCTGTAAACAGTCATATAGAGAGTGCCCCCGTAAACAGCGTCATATAGAGAGTGCCCCCGTAAACAGCGTCATATAGAGAGTGCCCCCGTAAACAGCGTCATATAGAAAGTGCCCCCGTAAACAGCACCATATAGAAAGTGCCCCCGTAAACAGTGTCATATAGAGAGTGCCCCGGTAAACAGTGTCATATAGAGAGTGCCCCCGTAAACAGTGTCATATAGAGAGTGCCCCCGTAAACAGTGTCATATAGAGAGTGCCCCCGTAAACAGTGTCATATAGAGAGTGCCCCCGTAAACAGTGTCATATAGAGAGTGCCCCCGTAAACAGTGTCATATAGAGAGTGCCCCCGTAAACAGTGTCATATAGAGAGTGCCCCCGTAAACAGCGTCATATAGAGAGTGCCCCCGTAAACAGCGTCATATAGAGAGTGCCCCTGTAAACAGCGTCATATAGAGAGTGCCCCCGTAAACAGCGTCATATAGAGAGTGCCCCTGTAAACAGTCATATAGAGAGTGCCCCCGTAAACAGCGTCATATAGAGAGTGCCCCCATAAACAGCACCATATAGAAAGTGCCCCCGTAAACAGCGTCATATAGAGAGTGCCCCCGTAAACAGCGTCATATAGAGAGTGCCCCCGTAAACAGTGTCATATAGAGAGTGCCCCCGTAAACAGTGTCATATAGAGAGTGCCCCCGTAAACAGTGTCATATAGAGAGTGCCCCCGTAAACAGTGTCATATAGAGAGTGCCCCCGTAAACAGTGTCATATAGAGAGTGCCCCCGTAAACAGTGTCATATAGAGAGTGCCCCCGTAAACAGTGTCATATAGAGAGTGCCCCCGTAAACAGTGTCATATAGAGAGTGCCCCCGTAAACAGTGTCATATAGAGAGTGCCCCGTAAACAGTGTCATATAGAGAGTGCCCCCGTAAACAGTGTCATATAGAGAGTGCCCCCGTAAACAGTGTCATATAGAGAGTGCCCCCGTAAACAGCACCATATAGAGAGTGCCCCTGTAAACAGCGTCATATAGAGAGTGCCCCCGTAAACAGTGTCATATAGAGAGTGCCCCCATAAACTGTCATATAGAGAGTACCCCTATAAGCAGCACCATATGGAGAGTGCCCCCATAAACAGCATCATATAGAGTGCCCCCATAAACAGCACCATATAGAGAGTGCCCCCATAAACAGCATCATATAGAGAGTGCCCCTATAAACAGTGTAATATAGAGTGTGCCCCTATAAACAGTGTAATATAGAGTGTGCCCCTATAAACAGTGTCATATAGAGTGTGCCCCCATAAACAGCGTCATATAGAGTGTGCCCCTATAAACAGTGTCATATAGAGTGTGCCCCCATATACAGCGTCATATAGAGTGTGCCCCCATAAACAGCATCATATAGAGTGTGCCCCCGTAAACAGCATCATATAGAGTGTGCCCCCGTAAACAGCATCATATAGAGTGTGCCCCCGTAAACAGCATCATATAGAGTGTGCCCCCGTAAACAGGGTCATATAGAGAGTGCCCCCATAAACAGCATCATATAGAGAGTGCCCCAATAAACAGCATCATATAGAGAGTGCCGCTCTCCATTTTAGAGATCAGCAGCAGTGTCATGTTTAGATTTCAGCTTCTATACCTGCAATCAATGGTGAAGCTTCAATGGAGACAGAACCCGGCGCAGAACTCTCTTTTTGCGATGTAAATAACACTGTATTTTCATGCAGTCACTACTAGCGCAAACGGATGATTCCAGCTTTCATTTCCGTCCTAGACATTGAGCTCCCCCTAGTGGTGGCTGCAGGCAGCCAGCTTTGTAATAGAAGGGAAGCAGGAGATTTACTGAGAAATTTGATGTTCAGGCTGAGCGCCATATTTATGAAGCACCTGGTCCGCTCTACTGACATACAGGTTAGATGAAGTGGGTGAAGGTGAGGTAGACTGTTAAATTTTCATCCATATGAAAAAAGTATATTCATCAATTTAACATTTTACTTTACATTCTGCATTGTCTGGGAGTGATTTTACACGCTCACTTGGTGGGGCGGGCGCTCATAATAGGCTTTGCTATGGGGCCCTATGAGATCTGGGTACTCCCCTGTCTGCAGTGCGGTTTTAGTGAAGCTTGTTAAAAGTGATTTTTGGATATTCCTTTTTGATACCATTAGGTTATGGTGGTCACAGGGGACAAGACAATGACTAATGGCAACATCGGCAAAGTGTCCCTTTTGACAGAGAAAGTCCCTTGTCGGAGCTCTCTAATAGCTGTATTTTGTGCAGTCTCATTTTTGTAAACAAGTATAGGGGTGGCCCCTGCTTTCCAGTTTCCTTCTTACACCAGGAGACCCTAATAAGACGTGTGTGCCTTACTAGTGCCAATACAGAAAACATTAAAATGGTGCCCCTTCTGGTGGAGGTTCACGCTGCCATAGACATAAGAGTTGAGATCATTGTCCATGGGGTGTGTCTGGCATTGCAGCCCAGCTCCATTCACTTTAGTGTGGCTGAGCTGCAATACCAGACACTGCCCACAGCCAGGGGTGGCGCTGTTTCTGGGGGAAAAAGAGGCGTAGTTCTCCATTCTGGCTCCTAGAAGAATGTGATGAGCAGTGGGTTGTCCTCTAGGACATCCGTGTGCCTGGAGGGAATTGAAACGCGTAAAAAAAAAAATGTGCCTATTGCTGCCATATCTACTGCAACTCCCATCATCTTCTCCGTAAAGTAAGACTTTATTTACTGTAACCAAATAGGCCTGGTCACTTCACCATCATCCGCCAGCCCAGATGTACCAGTATTTATATTTTTGTAAATGAGCTATTTTGAGCACTAGGGGGCTGGCCACAGTGCTAGGAGCACTGCTAGTGCTGTCTGTACTCTGCCCTCACCTCAGTGACTCTGCACCTGCGCAGTGGATCTGATGAGCTCAGAAAGCAGCACTCGTGAGATCCACTGGACAGGCGCTGAGTCACTGAGCTTTGGCGCTGCGGTGAGAATATAGGGCTAGACAAGGTATCTAGCCACTTCACTCAAAGGGGAGAGTGGAATACAGAGAGCACGGGGGTCGTTGCGCTAGCGGTGCTCCTAGCACTATGGCCAGCCCATTGGTGCTCCAAATAGGTAATTTACATAAATATAAAAATGTATTTATCTTGGGACTTATTAAACCTAGAGAAAAGAAAACGTTTTGAGGCCCTTTCACTTTTTTCACCGTTTTTTTATACGATGGCCTTGTACCAGCTGCTGAAAAACACCCCAACAGCATGATGCAGCGGTGGCCGTGCTTGCACAGTATAGAAAAAGGCACAGGCCTCTCTGGTGATCGGCACCGCACATAGGTTCTTTTTCCTATAGTGTGCAAGCACGACCACCGCTGCTGGATTGCAGGGTGGTCGTAACCATGGAAACAAGCAGAGTATAATGTGATGGAAAAATGAATCCAGCCAGCATAGGAGGCAATATGGACAATCACAATACATTAGTAAGTGATTTGTATTAACTTTTTCTACATGGTAAATGCCATCTGCTGAAGTGAGAGGACCCCTTTAAGTTAGCTGATTGGGATACCGGGTTCAAACCTCGCCGATCTGATATTGGTGACCTTTAATGCCAGGGTCAGACCCCACCGATCTGATGACCTTTCCAGGGCACTACAGTATGAAGGTTCTGGAAAACCCCTTTAAATCTACATGTTTTCACATTGGGTCTGGACAAAGGTCGTGTCATACTATATGCTCCATACGAGAATGACTTTGTATGAGTTGCGTCAAGAGCGGCCAGGAGGACCAGGCTTTATACTTGATCAAAAGGGCTGTATGTATGGAAATTCCATGGGGGTCATTTACTAACAGATATACGCCAATTTTTGACGTAGATTGCTCGGTACCGTCAGGACTGGAAAAACGTGGCTGCTTTCTTTAAAAAAAACAGTGCCTCCCCCTGTCATCAGGTTGTGCGTGGTACTGCAGCTCAGCCCCTTTATATCAATAGAGCTGTAATAACCTGTGGTTCTGTTTTTAGGAGAAGCCATGTTTTTCCAGTCCTGACAACCCCTTTAAAGTCTTGTAGTCTAATTGCAGAGGTGGAAATTCAGATTTCAGCTGAGTAGTCATATCTGCCTATCCTCTATGAGTGATGTTTGGTTCTTGCCTCCGAGTCAGTAGATCAGATTGTGCGTCTCGTGCTGCCTCCCCTCTCCCGTCCACGCCGTCTACTTTTCTTCCATACTGATGACATCATCTGAACACAGCAATTACAGATAGTCTTAGGCCCCTTTCACACGAGCGTGACGGATTAGGTCTGGATGCGTTCAGGGAAACTCGCACTATTTCACAAGCAAGTTCAGTCAGTTTTGTCTGAGATTGCGTTCAGTTTTTTCCGTGCGGGTGCAATGCGTTTTGATGCGTTTTTCAGGCTCGTGATAAAAAACTGAAGGTTTACAAACAACATCTCTTACCAACCATCAGTGAAAAACGCATTGTACCCGCACTTGTTTCCGGATACAATGCGTTTTTCACAGAAGCCCCATTAACTTCTATGGGACCAGGGCTGTGTGAAAAATGCTGAATATAGAACATGCTGCGATTCTCACGCAACGCAGAACTGATGCGTGAAAAAAAAAAAACGCTCATGTACACAGACCCATTGAAATGAATGGGCCAGGATTCAGTGCGGGTGCTATGTGTTCACGTCACACATTGCACCCGCGCGGGAAAACTCTCTTGTGTGAAAGGGGCCTAAGGGTTCCAAAAAGGGGGCAGAGGCGTCACTTGAAGCTAATGGGTCACAATGCAGAATCTGTAACCGTTCGCCCCCCACCTACCATGTGCCATATATAATAGTGGTGTCTTCTTATGTGGCAGAGCGGTCTTAGGGCTCCCCAGACACCAGAGCCGGGGACCGTCTGCTACCTCTGCACCCCCTAAGTAAAGGGACCAGCAGTCCCGGATACAGTTGGGACTGATCAGTACACTGTGCTGAAAGTGATTTCAGTATCCCCTCCCCCGCCATCAGCACCATCATCATGGTCTACCCGATTCACAGTTATTACGTTCCGCTGACTGATATATTTTTTGTGTATAAGGTGAGTCATGAACGCGGGTCACTTACTGTACACAACAGAGAAAACAAGGCAGTAACTTCAAAACCGAGAGATCGCACCGATAACCAGAAGAAGAAATAACCACCTGCAACTTCCTGATCTCAAGACGTCTTTAACCCCATCAGGACCGGACCATTTTCCGTTTTTTGTTTTAATTTTTACTCCAAGCCTTCCCAGAGCCATAACTTTTTTATTTTTCCATTCACATAGCATTTCACATTTCACACGACTGTATGCCCTCTGAGACATACCGTCTGTGAGCGGGCCATATGTCCCGGAGCGGCATAGATCATGCGCACGGGAGCGCACAGCATCATAGATTACTATGATGACGTCGGGCTGCCCGCGGGGCTATTGTCCTGTACTCGTATGATTTTATGAGTGCGGGACAATAGCCCTGTGGGCGGCCCCGCGTTCACAGCATCATTGTAATCTATGATGCAGTGCGCACGATCGATGCCGCTCCAGGACATATGGCCCGCTCACGGATGGTATGTCTCAGAGGGCATACGGTCGTGTGAAAGGGGCCTTAGGGTCAGTACGATTACAAGGATACCACTTTTATATAGTTTTTCTTGTTTTTTAATACGGAAAAAAAAATTTAAAACTTTGTTGGGAAAAACTAATTTTTAATTAAAGGGTTTTTGTCACCAGATTTTTGGCTATTAAACAGGCTGACGTTACGCCTGTGCTAATGTCACCTGATTTTAACTATGGTATTTATTTATTCCATAGTGCCCCCGTTTTTGTATAATCCTAACTTTTAGTATATGCTAATTAGCCTCTAGGAGCAGGGGGAGGGGGGCATTACACCTGCTCCTAGAGGCTCTGTTCGCCCGCCTCTTGTAACGCCCAGGTCCTCTTGATTGACAGGGCCAGGCAGTGTTGGTCTCCTCCTGCCGGCCCTGTCCTTTGTGTATATCTCGCGCCTGCACCATTCCCTTCAGTATTCGGCACAGCTGAGGTGAGTGAATACGTCACAGACGAGCACAGCGCAGGCGCAGTGAGGAAGCCAGGAGCTGGTGAGCGCCCTTCACTCACTGCGCGAGATATATATGGAGGACAGGGCCGGCAGGAGGAGACCAACACTGCCTGGCCCTGTCAATCAAGAGGACCTGGGCGTTACAAGAGGCGGGCGAACAGAGCCTCTAGGGGCAGATGTAATGCCCCCCGCTCATAGAGGCTAATTAGCATATATTAAAAGTTAGAATTATACAAAAACGGGGGCACTAAGGAATAAATAAATACCATAGTTAAAGTCAGGTGACATTGCCACATCTGTAATGTCAGCCTGTTTGATAGCCAAAAATCTGGTGACAGAAACCCTTTAAGACCCCCTTAACTTTTTTATTTTTGTGTGCAGACGTGTGAGGGCTTATTTTTTTGCGGAACAATCTGTCTTTTTTATTGATACCATGGAGTATGTATAACTTTTTGATCACTTTTTATTCAATTGAAGTGACAACAAATGGCGAATCGCCGATTTTGATGTTTTTTCCCATTACGTCGTTCGCTGTACGGGATAAATATTTTTATATTTTAATAGTTTACGCGTTTTCACACACTGCCTATGATGTTAATTTTTTTAATTGTTTATTTTAATTTTGGGAAATTAAAAATTAATTTTTATATTTTTTTATTGTTTTTTGCATTTTTCTAAAAAAAAAATGTCTATTTATTTTGCACTTTTTAGTAGTTCCCCTAGGGAACTACTGTTTTTTCCCTATTACGTTTTTTGTTGTATGGGATAAATATTTTTATATTTTAATAGTTTGCGCATTTTTGCACACTGCGATGCCTATGTTGTTAATTTTTTTTAACTGTTTATTTTAATTTGGGAAATTAAAAATGAATTTTTATATTTCTTTGTATTTTTCTAAAAAAAAAATGTCTTTTATTTATTTTGCACTTTTTAATAGCCCCCCTAGGGAGCTTAACCAAGCAATCATTAGATTCCTTCCCTCATAGACTCCAATGAGTGCTTCCGGTTTTTGAGCTAAGGGGTTACACGTGTGCAACGACCAACATTATTATTGATTGCATACATTAGCCCCGGCAGGCACCCCGCGGCTATGGCGCGTGCTGCACTTGCCAGTGGGCGCCATATTTAAATACCTGACTCCCAGCGTAAGTTTAAAGGGGTTAAAGGGAGCCTGTCCTGATGGCGTCTGCTCAGCAGGTTATAGAGCAGGAGGAGCTGAGCAGATTGAGGGATAGTTTATGGGATTTGGTATACCTTCTGTAGTATTTATTAGCTCTTTTCTATTTTCGCAGCTTCTTTTTTACACTTTTCTAATTTTCGGCCACAAAGCCCATCAGTAAGGCAGCCTCATATGTCAACAGGAAGCTGATTCAGTGTCTTATAATAGTCATTTTATAATAGTTTCCTATCTATGGGCTGTAGGTGCTGATGTGGAGGAGGCCGTATTCCCCATATACCTTGGCACAGTGCGGGTGAAGAGCCTAGATCCTACGTCACAGGGGTGACTTTTACGTATCAGTTCACATCTTGGTTGACAGCTTTCTCGTGACCTTACCAGACTCGGCAGGGCTGAGGGTTAAAGGGGTTATCCCAAGTTTAATGTTAAAAAATAAAATCAGACATCATATAGTACATGACAATCTCTTTCTAATAAAGCTAGAACCAGCCCTGTACCTCACATGGATCCAGAGATCTCCACATTCATTGCTGCAGTTGTTCTGCTAGATTTATTTCAGGCTGGCAGATCAGAAGGCGTGCACTTTCTCAGTTGGCGTTTCCTTTCTGCTGCAGTGGTAGAAATTTTAATTTTTCTCTATTATAAAGCTGTTCGCCTGTAGCCACCACTAGGGGGAGCTCAGTGCATTGGAATTTATATACTTACCATTGATTTCTTTACATTGAACTACATGAACTACATGTTTTCTTGCCTGGAGAAGAGAAAGGAGTTCAATGTCAATGTTGGACACCCCTTCCCCTGGGCCCCTTAGCTGTTGCGTGGTCTTCCTGCATTGAAGTTACATCACTGCCTGTACCTCACATGGATCCAGAGATCTCCAAAATCCTTGCTGCAATTGCTGTGCTAGATTTATTTTAGGCTGACAACTCATAGGGTGTGTTTCTGCTGCAGCTGTCTCCCTATCACAGCTCAGGGAGTGTGCCCTTTCTGCTGCAGCTCTTTACCTATCACAGCTTGGGGGTGCATCCTTTCTGCTGCAGCTTTTTCCTATCACACCTCGGGGGACATGCCCTTTATCAGTGGGCATATCCTTTCTGCTGCAGCTCTCTCCATGTAAGGGCTCATGCACACAAATGCATTTTTTTTTCTGTGTCCGTTTCATTTTTTTTTGTGGTCCATATGAGGAACCATTCATTTCAATGGGCCTGCAAAAACACGGAAATTACTCTGTATGCATTCCATGTCCGCATAGCTGTTCTGCAAAAAAAATGGAATAAAAAATTACGGACAAAGATAGAACAGTTCTATCAGGGACTGGCTGTTCCATTCCGCGGAATGCACATGGCCGGTGTCTGTGTTTTGCTGATCCTCAATTTACAAACTGAAAAACATCGAATGGTCGTGGGCATGAGCCCTAACGGTGACAGCTTCTAACAGCAGATATGGCTGGTGACAGTTACAGGATGGTACTGAGCATGTGCGACCACCTCAGCGAGGTGGACAGAGAAATAAGGAAAAGAACAAACAGCAGGTGGCGCTATACAGATAGGTTTGATTGAATAACTCCAGTAATTACATGCACTTACAAAAGTATTCAGATCCAGGGGCCGGTTTAAAAAATGTAGAATAAGTTTCACTAGACGTTAAAGGGATTTTCCAGATTTTTTTTTTAATATTGAGGGCATATCCTCAGTGTAGGCCATCACTACCTGATCCGAAAACTTGCACCCCTGCCAATCAGCTATTTCAGAGTCTCATAAGGGCCTGAAATACACACTGTACAAAGGACAGAGCATTGCAGCGCTGCGCCTATTCACTGCAGCTGGAGCGGCGCTGTGGTTACAAGCTGCACGATGGATGCCGACTTCCGATGCTGCAGACCCAGAGCGATCAGCTGTGAACTATGTTGAACCTGGTAGTAAGTGTTCAGTTTTCCTGCAGCGCCACCACAGGAGAATCCAAGCATTACACAGTACCATTTGTGTAATGCAGAAAAGGATAGAGAGATAGGGGGTTTTCTGGGATTTTACTACTGATGACCTATCCTTCATGATAGGTGATCAGTATCTGATCGGTGGGGGTCAGACACCCGGGACCCCTGCCGATCAGCTGTTTGAGAAGGTACCGGCGCTCACGTGAGCTCCACGGCCTTCTCTCAACTTTCCCTAGGCCAGTGATGTCACGTTCATCGATAACGTGGCCTAGGAGCGGATGGGGCTGAGCATGATACTAAGCACAGCCACTATACGTACAATGTACGGCGCTGTGCTTGTCGAGCGGGGAGAAGGTAGCGGTGCTCAGGAGTGCCGGTACCTTCTCAAACAGCTGATCGGCGGGGGTCCCGGGTGTCGGACCCCCAACAATCAGATACTGATGACCTATCCTTGTCCCCCAATATGGCCTCACCTCACCAGCATGAATCGAGTGCCCGCTGCTGCTCCGTTACCCTCTGATTAGTATGGAGTGGCAGTGCACACGCTCAGTCACTTGCTGCGGTCTTGCAGGTATTGAGGTGTCCCCTATGTCAGCGATTGCTGGGGGACAGTGCCACTCGTCTTGCACCTCCACCTCATGAATCACAGCTGACGTATAGTTTACTTTTGATCTTCCTAAACTTGGGGAGATTAGAAGATAAACCACAGATCTTATCGAACCTTCAGAACACTTTACACTCTGTACACAGAGGCAGCTGAGGTGTGCGTTCTCAGCGGATATAGATTAAACTAAATAAAGACGCTATATATCAACTTTGCCAATAGTAGATGAAACCATTTTGTGTATACAGCTTCTGTGCGGACCTATGTTATGTGTCTCCATGGATACAGACGACAACAAACCCTGACTATTCTGATCCCGCCGCCTACTATTCATCACTGATATCCCTACTTCTGATATCTGTAGCTTGTCAAGAACAAAAAGCAGAGGGAATGGGGTATCAGACTACACACAGGGTTTGTTTGTAGTCTGTTACCATGGAGACTAATACAGTTGTACACACAACTCTATTAGCTGCAGAAGAACACAAAGCCTTTACGTAATTACACTGGGGACAACTGCTTTAAAGGGGTATGCCCATCACAAACATCTACGCCATATCTTCAGTCCCCTTGGATAAGGGCCGTCCCACCACTGGGATCCGCATCTATGTCACGAAAGGGGTTTCCGTATCCCCCTTCCTCATAAAAAGGTATTTTCTACAAAGTGTAAATGGGTGTATTTCAATGCAAATTCCATCCCGACCACGGGTCAGATCACGCCAATTTCCATCACCATAGGTCCTAAGAATGCTGATAGTTCAGTTGAACTGGATCCTGCCCTTTTTACACCGACCACTGAGCCTCGTAATAGGCTGACATGTACTGTTCTGTAGACAGCACCTTTCAGCAGTCATCTCATTATCATCACAGGCAGGATTACAATGACAGGTAACACTTATATAGAAAGATAACACATCATGGCTCCTAGTTATGTCTCATTCTGTCATGTCTTTCTTCCAGCTCCGCCATGGACTGTCCTGACAACAATTTGCATCCAGACAAATTCTGCCGACAGAACTCCAGCACTGGACTGTCCCTTGACTTTGAGCCGAAGCAGGAATACGTGTTTGTGGAAACACTGCAGGAGCGTTACAAGTGTGCAAGCTGCCATCTGGTTCTTCACAATCCTCATCAGACAGGATGTGGTCACCGCTTCTGTGAGAAATGCGTTCAGCGCCTGAAGTGAGTGTCTGTGTCACTATCTGACAGTACAGTATACATCATAGTCCCAGCTCTCTGGAGACCCCGGTACTGACCTCCACAGGTATTATGGGTTGCAGTTCCTGGGTGACGACCACTTATGGCCACCATTGCATCAACCAGCTTTCCCCAGACTGACTAGTATGTAGCTTTGTACTGTTATGCTTGGGTACACTATAACCCCCATCCTCCCAATAATAATTCTGTCTTACGGCTCTGCTCTGTGTTACATTACTTCTGGAATTATATTCATGAAATGAAAGAACCAGGAAGCTCAGGATGAAGAGGGTTATCATGGAGTGGGCCTTATAGATTAGATTCTTTTAGGCACACTCATGATCACTGCACCCTATAGTCCTGCCTGCTTCATACTCACTTTCCCCTGTGGTTTCAGCCATCTTGTGATTATAGTTGTAGCTACATGTGGCTGTACCCATAGTATATACTAAATAACCTCTCCTGTTTATTGGGCCCAATTACTCTAAAGTCCACAAAATGCAAATAATTCACACATGAAAGTATAAAATACAAAAATTCCAAAGTTGTAATCATCTTCATCATGGCAAACATGTACATTGTTAGTATATTACCAGTAGTGTATATACTGTAGGTCGTATTGACCTAAATATCTGATCATCACTGATCTGACCGGTGCCTGATCGTTTCTGATCTGACAGGGGCCTGACAGTCCCTGATCTGACAGGGGCCTGACAGTCCCTGATCTGACAGGAGCCTGACAGTCCCTGATCTGACAGGAGCCTGACGGTCCCTGATCTGACAGGGGCCTGACGGTCCCCGATCTGACAGGAGCCCGATGGTCCCTGATCTGACAGGAGCCCGATGGTCCCTGATCTGACAGGAGCCCGATGGTCCCTGATCTGACAGGAGCCCGATGGTCCCTGATCTGACAGGAGCCCGATGGTCCCTGATCTGACAGGAGCCCGATGTCCCTGATCTGACAGAGCCCGATGGTCCCTGATCTGACAGGAGCCCGATGGTCCCTGATCTGACAGGAGCCCGATGGTCCCTGATCTGACAGGAGCCCGATGGTCCCTGATCTGACAGGAGCCCGATGGTCCCTGATCTGACAGGAGCCCGATGGTCCCTGATCTGACAGGAGCCCGATGGTCCCTGATCTGACAGGACCCGATGGTCCCTGATCTGACAGGAGCCCGATGGTCCCTGATCTGACAGGAAGCCCGATGGTCCCTGATCTGACAGGAGCCTGATGGTCCCTGATCTCACCGGTGCCTGATGGTCCCTGATCTGACAGGAGCCTGATGGTCCCTGATCTCACCGGTGCCTGATCTCACCGTGTCTCTGGTGGTCCCTGATCTCACCGGTGCCTGGTGGTCCCTGATCTCACCGTGCCTGGTGGTCCCTGATCTCACCAGTGCCTGGTGGTCCCTGATCTCACCAGGTGCCTGGTGGTCCCTGATCTCACCGGTGCCTGGTGGTCCCTGATCTCACCGGTGCCTGGTGGTCCCTGATCTCACCGGTGCCTGGTGGGTCCCTGATCTCACCGATGCCTGGTGGTCCCTGATCTCACCGGTGCCTGGTGGTCCCTGATCTCACCGGTGCCTGATGGTCACCGGTGCCTGATGGTCCCCTGATCTCACCGGTGCCTGGTGGTCCCCGATCTCACCGGTGCCTGGTGGTCCCCGATCTCACCGGTGCCTCATGGTCCCCGATCTCACCGGTGCTTCATGGTCCCCGATCTCACCGGTGCCTCATGGTCTCCGATCTCACCGGTGCCTCATGGTCTCCGATCTCACCGGTGCCTGATGGTCTCTGATCTCACCGGTGCCTGATGGTCCCTGATCTCACCGCTGCCTGATGGTCCCTGATCTCACCGCTGCCTGATGGTCCCTGATCTCACCGCTGCCTGATGGTCCCTGATCTCACCGCTGCCTGATGGTCCCTGATCTCACCGCTGCCTGATGGTCCCTGATCTCACCGCTGCCTGATGGTCCCTGATCTCACCGCTGCCTGATGGTCCCTGATCTCACCGCTGCCTGATGGTCCCTGATCTCACCGCTGCCTGATGGTCCTGATCTCACCGCTGCCTGATGGTCCCTGATCTCACCGCTGCCTGATGGTCCCTGATCTGACAGGAGCCTGATGGTCCCTGATCTCACCGGTGCCTGATCTCACCGGTGTCTGGTGGTCCCTGATCTCACCGGTGCCTGGTGGTCCCTGATCTCACCGGTGCCTGGTGGTCCCTGATCTCACCAGTGCCTGGTGGTCCCTGATCTCACCGGTGCCTGGTGGTCCCTGATCTCACCGGTGCCTGGTGGTCCCTGATCTCACCGGTGCCTGGTGGTCCCTGATCTCACCGGTGCCTGGTGGTCCCTGATCTCACCGATGCCTGGTGGTCCCTGATCTCACCGGTGCCTGGTGGTCCCTGATCTCACCGGTGCCTGATGGTCACCGGTGCCTGATGGTCCCTGATCTCACCGGTGCCTGGTGGTCCCCGATCTCACCGGTGCCTGGTGGTCCCCGATCTCACCGGTGCCTCATGGTCCCCGATCTCACCGGTGCTTCATGGTCCCCGATCTCACCGGTGCCTCATGGTCTCCGATCTCACCGGTGCCTCATGGTCTCCGATCTCACCGGTGCCTGATGGTCTCTGATCTCACCGGTGCCTGATGGTCCCTGATCTCACCGCTGCCTGATGGTCCCTGATCTCACCGCTGCCTGATGGTCCCTGATCTCACCGCTGCCTGATGGTCCCTGATCTCACCGCTGCCTGATGGTCCCTGATCTCACCGCTGCCTGATGGTCCCTGATCTCACCGCTGCCTGATGGTCCCTGATCTCACCGCTGCCTGATGGTCCCTGATCTCACCGCTGCCTGATGGTCCCTGATCTCACCGCTGCCTGATGGTCCCTGATCTCACCGCTGCCTGATGGTCCCTGATCTCACCGCTGCCTGATGGTCCCTGATCTCACCGCTGCCTGATGGTCCCTGATCTCACCGCTGCCTGATGGTCCCTGATCTCACTGCTGCCTGATCGTCCCTGATCAGAATGGTCGGGCCAGGTTTTGGCTTGAGGTCTTTTGTCTTATATCTCTCGATATCATCAAATGTCAATACTAATGTGATTTATATATTTTCTATGATTTCTCTTTGCAGAGAATTGTATGAAATCCCTCAATGTCCAATAGACAAAGAAAATATTAAACAACAAGAGGTAAGAAATCTGTGTATAATGCGCTGAACCCCAGGATATTGCTGCCATGACTGTCCATTAATCCGCCACCCACCCAAGGAGACATTCATACAGTGCTGACACAATAAGGCGGCACTATTACACTGTGTGGGGGCACCAAGGGGATTGAGCGGGATTGGACATTATATAGAAAGGCAGTGGGTAGGGTGAGAGGCGTGGCTTAGAGTAAAATATTACCGCTGATTCTGTCATTCCTTGGGCTTTTCACAAGTTGGGGAGTATGTTACTTAGTATAAAAAAACCAAAAGTGTTAGAATCGTCGCATTTCTCAGCACTGAGCGTCAGTTTCCTGGATGTAGGCCGATTCTTTGGCCTGTGGTTTTTACCTTGCAGAGTAATATGTGTATGTGGGTTTACTAATGTATAGATATCTAATGTGGTTGGAGATTTGAGGCGCTTTCAAAAAAATTTTTGTTTTATGATAAATGTATATTAGATATAACACGTGTGTATCATCTAATAAGGGGCGGGGAAGAAAGGATGAGTGTAGATAGGAAAATGGGAATTTTTCAACACAGTGGACAGCCTTTGATGTAACCGATACTTCCTCTTTTTCACTGACATACAGACCATGATAAATATAATTATCGGAGCATGCGTTCACCTTTGAACATGTTATACTATAAGGCTACAGTCTAATAGCTTTGTAAATACGTCACATTAAATTACTTATCCTGTACTGATCCTGAGTTACATCCTGTATTATACTTCAGAGCTGCACTCACTATTCTGCTTGTTGAGTCACTGTGTACATACATTACATTACTTATCCTGTACTGATCCTGAGTTACATCTGTATTATACTCCAGAGCTGCACTCAGTATCACTATTCTGCTGGTGGAGTCACTGTGTAATACATTACTTATCCTGTACTGATCCTGAGTTACATCCTGTATTATACTTCAGAGCTGCACTCACTATTCTGCTTGTGGAGTCACTGTGTACATACATTACATTACTTATCCTGTACTGATCCTGAGTTACATCTGTATTATACTCCAGAGCTGCACATAGTATCACTATTCTGCTGGTGGAGTCACTGTGTAATACATCACTTATCCTGTACTGATCCTGAGTTACATCCTGTATTATACTCCAGAGCTGCACTCACTATTCTGCTGGTGCAGTCACTGTGTACATACATTACTTATCCTGTACTGATCCTGAGTTACATCCTGTATTATACCCCAGAGCTACACTCACTATTCTGCTGGTGCAGTCACTGTGTACATACATTACATTACTTATCCTGTACTGATCCTGAGTTACATCTGTATTATACTCCAGAGCTGCACTCAGTATCACTATTCTGCTGGTGGAGTCACTGTGTACATACATTACTTATCCTGTACTGATCCTGAGTTACATCCTGTATTATACCCCAGAGCTGCACTCACTATTCTGCTGGTGCAGTCACTGTGTACATACATTACTTATCCTGTACTGATCCTGAGTTACAGCCTGTATTATACCCCAGAGCTGCACTCACTATTCTTCTGGTGCAGTCACTGTGTACATACATTACTTATCGTGTACTGATCCTGAGTTACATCCTGTATTTCTTTTATTAAAATTTTAAAAACATAATAAATAAATAAATACAGAAATCACACCAAAACATGACACCAAACACAAACCAAATATACAGGACATAATGTTTCTCAACAGGGTACAGACAACACCAGTCCAGCCCAACACTCGCCCCCCCACAGAACACCCACTATATACAGTATTTACAATATTTACAATTTCAATAACGATGTACCAACCTTCCTGATCCGGTTGCACTTTACCGAAACACAGCAAATATAAAACAAACTTACAAAAATCACACACACCAACACCCCAATACAACACACACTTTTTTTCTTTTTTTGGGCTCTGAGCTGGTCCCGCATCCCATGCCCCCAGCACATGATAACAGACGTCCATGAACCAGCCCAGGATTTTCTCTTATACCCGAAAAGTCCCCAAATTCCCATGGAACCCTCTCCCCTATTTACCCACCACCCAACCTAACACTACACCCAACAGCTCAAATAAGAAAATAAATATACATATATACAAACTATATACAAATATACACATAGACATATAAACTAAAACATATGGCAGACCACCCGTACCACCCGCAGTGAAGCTTTTCAGCCACACACAACCATTAAAGCCCAAGTTCGGCGCCAGCTTTATGTCCTCATACAGCCATCAAAACAAAACAAAAATCTAGAGTGTCAGCATCAGCCCACCACCAGGAAGGGAGACAACAGGCTAGGGTACCCCAAAGGCAAAACCTCTCCAGAGGAGAGAGGCTCTACCCGCCCCCATCCTCTCGTACTCCAGAGAGCGCACCTTCACCAGGTCTCCAAGAATGTTCCTAACCACCTCATCCACGGGGAGGATTTTGCGCTGCGTCGAGACTAAGCACCGTGCATGCCACGTGTAGTACCTGACCACTGAGCTGACTAGGAATAAAGTGCAGCGGTCCCTACTACCCAGGTGTCTGAATGCTCCATAGGCCCATTCCGCATAGGAGAGAGTGACCAGCCTAGGCCAGCCGATGGAGGTCCCCACCCTGGTGTAAACCTCTGTGTTGAAGGGATGCTGAAGCAGGAAGTGGTCTCTGCTCTCCAGCATACCACCGCACTCCTCTCTGGTCAAGGAGTTTCCTTGACTGAGTCCTGATTTCCCACATCCCCAGACCCCACCGACGTAATACCTTCAGAACCAGGGCAGCATAAGCGGGGAGATGCCCATGTGGTGTGCGGAGATCCTTCACTTGCCCTCCTGTCTCCCATTCCTGGAAGAAAGGCTGAAACCATCCCCGACAGGAGACTACCCACGGAGGAGCCCTCTCTTTCCAGAGGCTTGCGAGATTAATCTTAATAAAGGTGTTCACCAGGAACACCACAGGGTTGACCATACCCAACCCTCCTAGTCTCCTCGTACGGTAAGTAACCTCCCTCTTGACAAGGTTCAGTCTATTTCCCCATAACATCTGGAAGAACAGACTGTAGACTCGAGTCCAGAGAGTTTCTGGCAAGACGCACACACTGCCCAGATATAACAGCAAAGGGATCAGGTAGGTTTTGATAATGTTCACCCTTTCCCTGAGGGTCAAAGACCAACCCTTCCACTGGTCCACCTTCTGAGCGGCAATCTTAAGCCTGCTATCCCAATTTTGATGGGGGTAATCCCCCTGGCCAAATTCAATGCCGAGGACTTTTATAGACTCCTGGGGCTCTGGAAGGGTGTCCGGGAGATCAAAACCAGGATCTCCTCCTCCCAGCCAGAGACTCTCACACTTATCCCGGTTGATCTTGGACCCAGATGACTCTGAGTAGCGTTCTACCTCCGACAGCACCCACTCTGCCTCCCCTCTCGTAGACACAAAGATATTTACGTCATCGGCATACGCC
The DNA here is from genome assembly GCA_900303285.1 of Rhinella marina. Classification (NCBI taxonomy): domain Eukaryota; kingdom Metazoa; phylum Chordata; class Amphibia; order Anura; family Bufonidae; genus Rhinella; species Rhinella marina. The sequence continues at coordinate 84,880 of ONZH01016253.1, forward strand.
ACCACCCTTAGTGTGGTCTCCAGAGCTGCCTGGTCCATCCCGACACCCGCCAACGGCCCACAATCAACCCTTCTGAGGAACGGATCAATCGCAAACACGTACAATAGCGGGCTCAAAGGACAACCCTGGCGAACCCCAGATCCCACCTCAAAAGGGCGGCCAATCCAACCGTTCACAAGAGGGAAACTAAAAGTACTGCGGCCTGGAACAGAGCAATGCTGGGCCCCAGAAAGGAGCTGGGGCGCAAACTTCACCAACCGATTAAATAGCACCTTCGCCAGAATCTTTCTGTCCACACCGAGGAGCGCTATGGGATGCCAATTCTCAATGTGGAATGGATCTTTACCCTTTGACAGAATGATCAGGACTGACCTCCTCATTGACTTTGGTAGAGTGCCCGAGGAGAGACACTCATTGAATACCTCAGTCAAGAGGGGGAACTAAGGTGTCCTTAAAGGTCTTATAAAACTAAGATGTTAAGCCATCCGGACCTGGTGATTTTTTGGGAGCAAGCCCATCAATCACCAGACTGACTTCCTCTTTCTGGATCACTTCAGTCAAAACGTCAAGAGAGGGGTCTACTCCTGGTTCAGGAACAGTTTCAGCCAGGAAAGCCGACATCCTATCACGATCAAGATCCCTCTTCACCATGAGATGTGAGTAAAAGGATCTGACGACCTCCAAGATCCCTGATCTGGACCTTCTCAGGGACCCCGTACTATCAATCAGTCCTGACACAAGGACATCCAAGATCAGACACCTCCCTATTTCTAATTCAATAACCCGTCGACATACCGGTGCGGTAAAAAGGACTGGCAGCCTGGTCTCTTGCAAAAATAAAATGTCAGCTTCAACCCAGCTGAAAAAAATCAAAGGCCGCTGTCACATCTGGGCGCAGAGCGCCGCTACACTCACCCCGTCGGCGAGGCCGCGGTCGCTGGCGAATACTCTATACAAACGTACGCTGCGGTGATTCCAGCAGCCACTTTTGGCAGACTCTGCAGTAGCTGGTGCTCTCGCTCCCTCTAGGGGCTGGCAGCCGGTACTGCAGCTCCTATACCTTCTGCCAAACCTCATCAGTCCAGCACCTGATCCTCATCCAGAGGCCTATTTAAGGCAGCTTTGTGCAGCTGACCAATGCCAGAGTATCAGGTCTTTCCCAGTGTTCTCCAGCTGTCTCCTGTTTATCCAGACTTCAGTTCGCTCCTCGTCTCTGCTAGCCTGCTGGTGATCCAGTCCTCTGCTGATACCACTGCCTCCATACGGCAATGCGACCTGCAAGTCTCCGGCCGCACAAATCCAACCTGCCTTGCAGCGGGCTCTGGTGAAAACCCGGGGGCTTGTTAGATTCCGCACGCTAGTACTTTTTAGTACTTCGGAAGCTGGAAAGACGAAGCTACATCCAGCCAGCAAGGCTAGTGACAGCCGCAAATCTAGCCGTATCTGACTTAATGCTGGCGACATTAATGGACGCCAGCGTCAACGGAGTGGGTGCCGCCATCATGGGTGATCGAATTAGATGGCTTTCTTTTTCCCACTGCCCATGCTATCTGTTCCATCAGATGATGGCTTAACCCTTTTTAAGGAAACAGATGTGTCCATCTCACCTCCGTCCTTGTCCCCTGACTCCAGGCCAGCCCCCACCCCTGAGGACATATTTTCCCCCGGAGAAGGAGTCACGGCGTCCCCCGCTGGCCCTGTTGTTACCGCCGCTCCCAGAACCTCACCCTCAGCTCCCTCCCCCAAAGAGGGGGAGGTGTCACCGATGGCTTGGAACCGGTTTGAGAGACTAATCAGAGGGGGGTCGGTTGTACCTTCCTTTGGCATCTGGTGGGTGGGAGAAGACCTTAAATCTACCCTTTTCCCCTATATGTTTTTTACCCTGCTTTTTCTCTTGCTATCCCCCACTTTTCCTATCCATACTTTTGTCATGGGGGGATATTGAGGAGATGGCACCTTCCTCTTCCTGGATCCTCCTAATTTCCTCATCCAGTTCACTGTCCCTTTGGGCCTCAGCAGTAGCAACAGCCTCAGGGGTGAGATCGAAGCTTTCCCTTTGGCGTTTTTCCTGACGCCTCAGTTGGGCAGGCATCTTTTGCTTACTTTTCCTCCCCGACCCCTCTGTTCCTTCACTTCTGCCAGCCTCTCCCCCAGCAGAATTGGCCTCACGGCTTTCTCCCGCCGGGGTATTGACCGCATTGCCAAAGGAATGGGGGCAGCTACTGAATGGGTGACCTAAGTCACCACACGGGTGACACCTAATCTCCGCACATGATGCAACGAGGTGACCTATCTCCCCACACAGCGCGCACTTCTGTACAGTGCAGTTAGCACTGAAGTGTTTGGGGCTGCCGCATCTGTGACAGAGTTTCGGCTGACCCTGGTAGAAAATCTGGATACGATCCCGTCCAAGGAAGTTTGCAGATGGTATGTGGGTAACCGTATTTCCTGAAAGTTTAAGTTTTACCATAAACGTCCAGGACCCAGACCAGATGCCATATTCATCCCTGTTCTTTTTGGGGACTTCCACTACCTCCCCATATCGGCCAAGCCACGTCATGATGTCAATACACAAGAGCCTGGACGGCAAAGTCTCGCCAGCTGGGCTCGTCCTTTGTCACCTCATAATTAGACCAGAAGAGCTCAAGCCCCTCTGGCCGAACAAAGCTGACATCGAACTCGGGGGCCCCATAGGGATGTATCAAGGCGTAGATGTCAGTCGCCTTGAAGCCCATCTTTAGCAGGAGCTCAACTACATCTGATCTTGAAAGACATGTATCACTGCCCATCCACCTCAGACGGACCACATTCATAAGGAGACCACCCTGCCCAGATGTCGGGAGAGAACACGTGGGCTCCCTGCTCCTTTCATCTCAGAAGGCTGAGAGGCCATGCCTCTCTATCCAGAAGGATAGATCAACCTCCCTGCCCTCTACATCGATTGTTCTCTCCCCTCTCTTTAGGGCCTCCAGAAGATGCTGCTGCAAAACGCCATCCTCAGAGCCAGGGGACAAGGAGGATCCCCGATTTTGCCCCGCAGTGACATTAGCATAGCTGCGCACAGGAGCTGCCACAGCAGGGGGGCAACCGGACGAGGCTCACCACTTACCACAGACCCTCCACCACCCACTTCCATATCCTCCATCACCAGACCACCCTCACTTGTAACAGATGACATGCCCACTCTTCCTTCCCTCCTACCACCACTCAGTCCTCCATCCAAACCCCCAGACATATTTTTATTAACACAAACATTTCCCCCCCGCCCTCCTCCCATATTCTCGCTTCCATTCATACTGGCTGAACCGGTGTGTTTTGGTGTAAGGTTTGGTACCTCAGCATCACTGGGGCCAGAGCTGCCTCCAAGGGACCATGCTTGCCCTGTTTAGAAGCAGCCCCAACCCCACTTTTATCATTGCCCTCCGCTTCATCAGTACCATTCTTCACAACTTTTGGTCGCCGCTGATCTATTACTGGGCGCCGCTGATCCAAACCCAGACGCAGCTGGTCTGTTCTTTGATGGCGCCGCTCATCTGGACCAGCAGCGCCAATGCAAAACAAGGGTTTTTGTCCTAGTTCTAGTCCTTGTCCTTTTATGGGAGGTGAAACCGTGTCAGCTCCGGCAGCTCCTTCATGCCTCTTCTGCCCTGAGGGAACAGCTTCATCAGCGATTGGAGCCACCAGAGCTCTCGCAGCCAACTCTGGCGCGGAGCTGCCCCACCCCCCCTCCCCTCCCCTCCCCTCCACTCCCGACAGGAAGCAAACACCAGCACCCTCTGTATTATACTCCAGAGCTGCACTCACTATTCTGCTGCTGTTGCAGTCACTGTGTACATACACTCACCGGCCACTTTATTAGGTACACCATGCTAGTAACGGGTTGGACCCCCTTTTGCCTTCAGAACTGCCTCAATTCTTCGTGGCATGGATTCAACAAGGTGCTGGAAGCATTCCTCAGAGATTTTGGTCCATGTTGACATGATGGCATCACACAGTTGCCGCAGATTTGTCGGCTGCACATCCATGATGCGAATCTCCCGTTCCACCACATCCCAAAGATGCTTTATTGGATTGAGATCTGGTGACTGTGGAGGCCATTTGAGTACAGTGAACTCATTGTCATGTTCAAGAAACCAGTCTGAGATGATTCCAGCTTTATGACATGGCGCATTATCCTGCTGAAAGTAGCCATCAGATGTTGGGTACATTGTGGTCATAAAGGGATGGACATGGTCAGCAACAATACTCAGGTAGGCTGTGGCGTTGCAACGATGCTCAATTGGTACCAAGGGGCCCAAAGAGTGCCAAGAAAATATTCCCCACACCATGACACCACCACCACCAGCTTGAACCGTTGATACAAGGCAGGATGGATCCATGCTTTCATGTTGTTGATGACAAATTCTGACCCTACCATCCGAATGTCGCAGCAGAAATCGAGACTCATCAGACCAGGCAACGTTTTTCCAATCTTCTACTGTCCAATTTCGATGAGCTTGTGCAAATTGTAGCCTCAGTTTCCTGTTCTTAGCTGAAAGGAGTGGCACCCGGTGTGGTCTTCTGCTGCTGTAGCCCATCTGCCTCAAAGTTCGACGTACTGTGCGTTCAGAGATGCTCTTCTGCCTACCTTGGTTGTAACGGGTGGCAATTTGAGTCACTGTTGCCTTTCTAGCAGCTCGAACCAGTCTGCCCATTCTCCTCTGACCTCTGGCATCAACAAGGCATTTCCGCCCACAGAACTGCCGCTCACTGGATGTTTTTTCTTTTTCGGACCATTCTCTGTAAACCCTAGAGATGGTTGTGCGTGAAAATCCCAGTAGATCAGCAGTTTCTGAAATACTCAGACCAGCCCTTCTGGCACCAACAACCATGCCACGTTCAAAGGCACTCAAATCACCTTTCTTCCCCATACTGATGCTCGGTTTGAACTGCGGGAGATTGTCTTGACCATGTCTACAAGCCTAAATGCACTGAGTTGCCGCCATGTGATTGGCTGATTAGAAATTAAGTGTTAACGAGCAGTTGGACAGGTGTACCTAATAAAGTGGCCGGTGAGTGTATATTACTTATTTTGTACTGATCATGAGTATATTGTCGACTGTTTCCAATGACTTGCAGAATTGGGAATGCTACTCTGGAGTATCATATAGGCTGTAACAGTTATAGTAAGGCAAGAAGTGGGTATTTACAAAATTGCTTAGGCTACTTTCACATTTGTGGGAGAGGATCCTGGCAGGCTGTTCCGGCGGGTGAACAGCCCGCTGGATCCGTGCTGCTGCAGGTTCATGCGTGGGGCCGGAACTACGCTCTGGCCCCATTCACTATAATGGGGGCGGGCCGCGGATCCGGCTGCAGCACGGCAAACTTGCTGAGAGACGGCCGGACCAAAACTACGACTATGTTGTAAAAATTAGCGTCGTTTCGGCCCCACACGTGCACCTGCGGCAGCACGGACCTGGAGGGCTGTTTGCCTGCCGGAATCCCCTGCTGCAAATGTGAAAGTAGCCTTAAAGGAGTTCTCTTGTGATTGATGTAAAAAATGAAAATCGGACATCATATAGTAAGACGTGCCGGCCCATAAGGTTTTAGAGGAGGACAATAAGAAAAAGGGACCCCCCCTCCCCCCATTCAGGCCTCATTTCATCAGCCCCCCGGCCTCATTTCACATAAAATAAAACACTTACCTCTCTTGCTCCGGACACCGCCGCTCCTCACCTCCAGCGCTCTTTATTCGTCTTCCTGCCGTCGGCTGTGCTGTGAACCAACATGCACAGCATGAGGTCACAGAGCGCCTTCACGCTGTGCGCAGCCACAGCACCAGGAACCAGGCAGTGAGTACAGAGCCCGGGGAGCACTGCCTTCACTGCTTCCCGGTCCTCCGGTACTAATGAGCACTTCCATAATGGAAGCGCTCACTAGTATTCACCCCATAAGTTGCAATGACACTTTCCCCCCACTTTGGAAGGAAAAAAGTGCATCTTATTAGGCGAAAAATACGGTACATATCATTGTATGGGGGGGGGATATACTTTTAAAGACCCTTTTTAGGTTTCATCCACATTTGGATAATGAGCGTTTGAAGGTCTGAAGCATGCCCATTTTCTGAGCAGCCCTTTTCTGCTACATTTCCATGCGGCGTTCTATTGTATTGTAGTTTGCTGGAGGTTTTTCTTATGAGACAACCCCCTTAATGCAGACAGAAAAAATGTGATAAAATCTGTATAGCTGAGATATCATGCTGTGTGCATTTTCTGTTTTCCTTGTTTCCATTGTCCATTACGCTGTTGAGTGATTTTTCTCTGTGTCTAGTCCTGGACATCACTGCAGATTGTTTATCTTCTCTTCTAGATCTTTAAAGACAATTGCTGTAAGAGAGAAGTCCTGAATCTACTGGTATACTGCAGAAATGCCCCCGACTGTGACGTGAAGGTGGCCCTGGGGAGGTTTCAGGTACGTGGTTACTTAAAGGGGATTTCCAGGACTGTAATATCCAGGCCTGCCCAACGATCCGCTGTTTGGATTGGCTGCTGCGCACTGGCTAGTGGCTGACAATGCCTATTTAAAGGGGTTGTGGCATCTCAAGCAGTGGGGGCATATCCCTAGGACATGCCGCCAATGTCTCATAGGTGCAGATTCCACCTCTGGAAATGAATGGAGGGCGGCCACGCATGCGTATTCTGCTCTCCTTCACTTTGCTAGTCCCCATTTTAGAGGATGCATTTTTAGATGTAGGTTCCACCTCTCAGACATTGGTGGCGTATACTAGCGATATGCCACCAATACTTGAGATGATACAACTCCTTTAAGTGAATTAAAGTACTGTTCACGGACACTACACCGTGTACGGAGATGTGCCGTTCCAGTCCTGTTCCAATGTTACCAGCTGGGGGTGTGTCCCTGCACAGCACTGATTAGATAGTATCAGAATGTGCAGGGACACACCCCCAAGTGGTAACACCCAGTTGGACCATTATTGCAGACTGCTGGCAATTTATTCATAAACTTCTACTAGGAATAATAGAGGGATTGCACAACATAGAGTCATAATATTAGATTCTTATGACATGGGGGATGCAAGTAGTTACTAAAACAGACACGTCTGGGGAGGTGAAGGGTCTTCTTTAAATGTGCCACCACTAGGGGTATTGGGCACACAAATCCTATCTGATTGGGAGCTGCTCTCTTGCCCTCTCAGGTTATAAATGAGTCCTCCTTCCCTGACAGGATCATCTCGGGCAGTGTCTGTATGAAGAGATCATGTGCAGCAACCCCGGCTGCCACGACAAGGTGATCCGCAAAGACTTGGAGAGTCACCTGACGACACAGTGTGAGCTGAGAGACGAGACCTGCACCTACTGCAGGAAAAGCATGACCTCCATCGATCTGCAGGTACGGTGACACCCGACACAGGCCCCTCTAGGTTCCACCGCACTCATTGCCCTTTGGCTGCAAATTATGACGTATAAATCCAATCTAGAACTTCTCCTTTAAAGGGGGTGTGTCATCTGGCACCAGTGTCTGATAGGTGCTGGTCTCAGAGGTGGGACCCACACCTATCTCCAGAATGGGGCCCCCGGAAGCGAAGGAGAGCACACCAGTGCGAGATGCTCTCTGTTCACTTCCTTGGGAGTTCTGAAAATAGTGTCTCAATTTTCGGAAGGCCCATAGAAGTGAATGGAGCAGCGCACGGCCACCTCTTCGTTCACTTTTATTGGACTGCTGGAAATGGCGCTCAGCTGTTTTTGGAACTCCCATAGAAGTAAATAAAGGGTGACCACGCTTCATTTTCAGGCTCATCATATCTGACAATGGTGGCATATCCTAGCACAGGGATCAGCAACCTTCAGCACTCCAGCTGTGGTGAAACTACAACTCCCAGCATGCACATTGCTTAGCTGTTTTCAGAACTCCCATAGAAGTGAATGGAGCATGCTCGGAGTTGGAGTTTCAACACATCTGGAGTGCCAAAAATTGCTGACCAGTGTCCTAGCAAGACAACCCCTTTAAGGAAAAGCCACTGTATGTGTGTGTGTGTGTGTATATATATATATATATATATATATATATATATATATATATATATATATAGTGTTGTTACTGCTGTATCTCTGTAGGATATAAACCATCGTCCCAGTTCACACTGATTATAATGTATTACATTGTACAAGGATTGTCAGCTCTGAGATGCACATTTGCTGAATTTCTACAGAACAAAACCGCCACTAGGGGGAGCAAACTGAAGACAGATATCTGCGTGCTTATTATAGAGAAGCTCCAGTGAAAAGCATAGACTACAGGTTAGAATCTACATGGCACTCATGATGACTGATGCCACTGCACATCTTGTATGGTTCTGAGCAGGCTGAACATGCCCAGACCGATACATAGAACCAGTACAGGAATTAATTGGGTGATGACCTCAAATTTGTTATTTCGGGCATCAACAACCTCCGGGACACTCCAGCTATTCTGAAACAACTCCCAGAATCCTCCTTTCACTTCTCTGGGAGTTACAAAAACAGCCGAGTAAGTGTGCATGCTGGGAGTTGTAGTGTCACAGCAGCTGCAGTAATGAAGGTTGCTAATCACTGTGCTATTTCATATGCAGTGGACTAGGGGCCCCATAGTTTCTGGACACCATAGCATAGTACCTGGTAGATAGAGATATATATATATATATATATATATATATATATATATATATATATATATCTATCAAGCTTATTGTGCTAACAAACCTAGCCACTGAGTTATTCAATGACAAATTTATATGTATAGCACCACCTGCTGTTTCCTCTTTTTCTAATTTCTCTGTCCGTCTCACTGAGGTGGACGCACACGCTCAGTTCTATCCTTCATCTGCAGTACAAACGACACACCCCTGAGAAAGGACACGCCCCCTGATCTGCCAGCTTGAAATGAATCTAGCAGAACAATTGTAACAATGAATGGGGCGATCTCTGGATACATGTGAGGTACAGGGATGGTTCTAGCTTTGCTAGACAGAGGTTGTCATGTACTTTATGATTTTTATATAATTTTCATGTTTTCCATTAATCATGGCATAACCTCCTTAAAAATCCTTGCTGCACCAAACGACTGTGACAAGCCGTCCCGCTGCATTATCACGGCCATTATATTACAGTACCCATGAGCCTTTGTAAGCCTATTGCTTCCCTGCATTATTTATCAATGTGGCTGCTGCAAAGCATGAATTTTTTATTGGCATGATTTTATAGCATAGGTTTTGCTGATATTGAAATAGCACTCCCATCATGCATCAAGATGGGGCAGAGATTAAAGGGGTCCAACACCCCACTCCCCCGCCGATTAGCTGTTTACCTTGTAGCTCCGGCAACGAAAGTCAGTTCTGGAACTACACAGCGCCATCCATTGTATAGTGGATGGAACTGGTTACTGCAGTATTCACTTCAATGGGCTGCAGTAACCACCTTCTACAAGGTAACAGCTAAAGGTGGGTTCGCATTTGCGTTATGGCGTTCCGTTTATAATGGAATATAATGGAATTCCCGGATGGAATGCCAAACGGAAACCTTTAAGAGGCATTCCTTTTTGATCCGTCATAATAGTCTAGGGGCAAGCATAACGGATCCGTCTGTCGACAGGACTTTGTTTTCCGTCCTGCATAACAGAAACCAGACGGATCTGTTATTCCTGTCCATAGACCTCTATTATGACGGATCAAAATGAAATGCCTCTTTAAGGCTTCCGTTTTGCATTCCATCCGGGAATTCCGCTATATTCCTTTATAAACGGAACCTATAACGGAATGCCATAACACAAGTACAAACCTACCCTAATTTGCATTCTTTTTACCCATGGAGCATTTCCTGCAAGACTCCGTACATCAGCTGGCTCTCCTCAATGGGAACCAGTAAACCCCAGAACGGGATATATACTCTATATTGTGATATTATACGTTATATAGCGCATCACATGCTAAATATATGCAACATTAGTGCATTATCTGTTCTATCGCTATCGCTTCTCGGCCTTTTGGCTAAGATCAAGTGTAGTATCTGTTCTTATCAGTTCTGGCTGTAGTCTTGGGCAGTCAGACTGTAGGATGGAGAGGCACGTGGAGCCTCCTTGGTGGACGGCCGGCGCCTTCGGGCCCCGGGCTATGAGACCAGGAGGCATACGGATCTTATGCCGGAGGGCCGGGTAGATTGAAAGCCCGAGGTGCAGAAGTGCCCCAGGAGTGGTGACCCTGGGGTGCCTGAACTCACTGGGGGTGGGATCCCACTGAGCTTCACGGCACATTTGCACAGCACTTCAATTTCATTCTTTTGAGCACACACCTCTCTTTGCCCGGTCCGGCTTGCCTGGACTGAACAAAAGAGGAATTTTTTATTCCGGCCGAATGACCGGGCCTTATTTGGGCACTCATTCACTTTATTTATTTACTTTTTATGTCACTGTGTGTCACTTTCCACGTTGTGTGTCACAAGGATTTTGAGGGTTACGGCGCCCTAACGGGTACCTCCCCTTGAGGTCTAGGGGGAGTGTGTGTGGCCATATTGGTTCCGCACTCCCCTGCAAACCCCATGGTCTCCCCTTCCGGGGGGGGGACCAGCCTATTGTTGAGCTCCGTGCCGACTCACCCGGGGTGGCGCTTGGGTGAGAAAGCCGGAGCACAGACGGGGCGTACCCTTGGCTTCGGCTGAGGGTTGCCCATTTGGGGTGTACACCCGGCTTCGGCTGGGGGTCACCATTTTGTCCGAGTCCCTTGCAGGTGCCTTCTGGCCCGGAGGGATGAGGAAGGTTCTGGGGGGCCCTTCTTCTTTGGAAGAGGGCCTGCGATGGACCGTAACCTTGGGCACGTTTTTGTGTGGTCACGCTGCACGATTTTGTTGCACTTGGTTTTAGTAAAGCACGCTCCTCGGGCTTAAAAAAAAAAAAAAAAAAAAATTAGTGCATTATCTGTATGCATGGGTGTAGAAAAAGAAAATTGTGCATTATATATTGGTGTTAAAAGGGTTGCCCCACATAAAATATTCTACATTTTTCAAGCTAGCACCTGGATCTGAATAATTTTGTAATTTCATGTCATTAAAGGGGTCGACAACTTTCGGGTTAAGGTTGACTATTGTGTTTGTGAGATGATTATATGACACTTACTAATGTAGTCCTTGTTAAAATTCTGCTCCATTTTCTATATTTCATAAGGTATGTCCTGTCCATAAGATGGCTGCTGATTGGACGGTCATGTGACCAGACACATCACCACCATGTGATGTCTCCTCCATTGAAATACATTGCACCTGCCCCCTGCTCTAGTTCTGTTGGGAGTTTAGTGCAGTGTGTAAATGGAGGATACATCACATGGAGGTGATTTTAATAGTCACATGACCCTCCATCAGCGGCCATCTTATGGACAGGACCTCTGTGTGGACGGCACAGAAGACTTTGTAAACAAGGGGGGCACACCTTATGAAATATAGAAAATGGTTCAGAATTTCAACAAGGACTATATTAGTAAGTGTCATATAGTCATCTCACAAACACATTGGTCAACATTAACCAGAAAGTGGCCAAACCTTTTAAAAATCAGTATAGCCACTGAGTTATTCAATAAAATCCATCTGTATAGCGCCACCTGCTGTTTTTTCTTTTCCTTATATCGCTGAGGTGGTCACACATGCTCAGTTCCGTCCTTCCACTAACTCCAGCCTGATCTACTGTTAGAAGCTGTGACAGTTACAGGGAGAGAGCTGCAGCTGAAAGGACATGCCCCTGACAAAGGATACACCCCCTTAGTTACCAGTCTGAAATTTATCTAGCAGAGTAATTGGAGCAATGAATGAGGAGATCTCTGGATCCATGTGAGGTACAGGTCTGGTTCTAGCTTTGTTAGAAAGAGACTGTCCTGTACTATATAATGTCTGAACAGGGTAGAACCCCTTTAATCTCTTTCAGATTCACACACGGAAGTATTGTCCATTATATCCAGTCTCATGTCTCAACAACTGCGGCAATACCTGTCCAAGGGAGGAGGTAAGCACCGGCCATACTGTCCACAGAGACATCATGGCGAGGCCTCCAGTGACCTCATGTGTACATAGGCCTCCATAAAATGATGTGTGGGAGGTATTAGTATGGCACTTGGGGACTCATTATTACTTTATGCTTTTAGCCACAAAGGAAAATAATGTATAAATAATAATAATATAATACGTATATCATTTTCCAGGTAGACGACCACCTGGCTGTATGTCCAGAAGCTGAAGTGGAATGTCCATATACAAGTTATGGCTGCTACGTGAAGGTAATCCTACCAGTCAGTCATCCATTACATCCCTTGACAGTTGTAGAAAATGGGTTGTCCTTTTGGGGCCACTAGTTTGTATTCCCTTGAGGGCAGTTGCAAAAAGTGACTCCCGCTCAGAAGTGACCATCTATTATGTGATTACTAATGATTATTAATTTGGATGAGCGTCATGTAATTCAACATTTCTCCAGTAGTGGCCACTGCAGGAAAATGTGTCTCCAGCTGCAGCATTCCTCAGCTGATCGTCAAGGGTTTCAGCTGCTAGACCCATGATCAGATGGGGTTACGGTTAGACGAAGCGATGGGATTTCTTGTCTACCAGGAATGTCAGCTAATCTACAGACCTCATAATGAGGGGATTATAGATGGTGGGCACCACCATGTTAATCATTCCCTTTTACCACTTTGCTCAGCTACACCTCCAGAAAATTTAGTATGTACTGTAGCTCGGATACCTACCTGAAGGAACAGACATTGCAACATGAATAGTCTGTTGTCGGTGTTTGAACCGCCACCGATCTGATATGGATAACCTATCCTGAGGACAGCTTCATCAATACCTGTAGTTCAGAGAACCTCTTTAACCTCTAACTGTTTTGCTACAGTGGAGTTCCCACAGTGGGAAAAATAGCTACCTGGAGGGGCAGGGCTCCTGAATAGTAGCAGCTAGAAACATGCATCTGATCTTGTTTGAAAGCAGACATTCCAAGCTTTCAGACAATACCAGAATGACAACAATATGTTCAGGACAAAGAAAGATATCACTGATAGAAATCAGGATGCTGTGAATGCAGCTGAAAATGAAAGTAAAAACAGGTTTCACTCGCGATTATTCCCGGCTCGATTTCAGTGATTTCTCCTGTTACTTGGACTTTAGCTGTCATTTAGCTACCATTGAGGAGATATCACAATCTAAAGCATCCCTTCCCCCTCCAGTTAGCTACTTTTCACAAAGTTAGATTATTTTCTGCCACAAAATCTGCCGCATGTGAAGGCACTCTAAAGCGCTCATAAAGATGGGGTCACCGACCAATCCTGCAGAGATCAGCTGACTCCATCCCTGCCCTGCCAGGACTTATAGTTTTTCCCCTGTGTCCTCCCTGATGCGTTCACCTCACCAGTCTCATACTGGTCGTATGTTTTATTGTCTTCAGGTGAAAAGAGGGAAACTCAAAGTGCATGAAGAGACCTTTCTGAGAGACCATATGCTTTATGTACTGAACCGGAATACAAAGCTCGAGAAACAGGTAAAGGTCATATGTTTCCGCACCCCACCCAGAGAATTTATTCTCGCCTCAACTCCATGAAACATCCTAAGTTGGCCATACGCTGTCAGCTAAATGTTTATTTGTCCAATATCTGTTCTTCCCTCCTCCTTCACACATGCAATCAGGGGCAGATTGGCCATAGACCTTACAGGGAAATTTCCCGGTGGGCCAATGCCCAGGGGGCCACCTGAGCCCTCCTCACAGCCACCAGTGGAAGTTTTTGGGGATGTATTTTGTGGTGGACTGTGGTATTTGGCTCTGTTGGGGTGGTATAATGTGCCACAATATGGTATTGCTGGCCCTGCCTTCCATCAATTTGGACCCGACTACAAAATGGGGCCAATTTTAGTATTTTTTTTTCCAGGGCCACTTTAAGTTCCCAGTCCTCCCCTGCGCACACTCAACCCAGCCGAGTGTGCATACGTTTTCAGTAGGGAGTGGGTGGTCAGCTACTGCTAGACTCCTCTGGCTGTGGCTCATCTTCCCTGAGATCAAAAGGATGCGGACAAGAATAGGACATGTTCTATATTTTTGCGGATGCCTCTGAAAAACGGATGTTGCACGGTGCTGTCCACATCTTTTGCGGCCCCATTGAGGTGAATGGGTCCGCATTCAAGCCGCAAAAAATGTGGATCAGATGCGGCCAAAGAATAAGTTTGTGTGCATAAGGCCCTAACTGATCTGTATTTTCTAGATGTCAGATTTAAAGCAAAATTTGGAACAAAAAGAAAACAAAATTCAGCAGCTGACAAACACAGTGAAATGGTGTGAAAAGGAATGTCTCCAGTTTGTGCAACTCGGTGGCAATGGGAGTCCTATTACCAGTGCCCAGGTGAGAAACTGAGATTAGCATTTGCCCCCCATTTATCTATCTATCTATCTATCTATCTATCTATCTCTAATATCTATCTCTCTATTTCATATCTATCTAATATCTATCTCTATTTATCTCTCTCTCTCTCTCTCTCTCTATTTATCTATCTCTCTCTCTCTTTATATCTCTCTCTCTTTATATCTCTCTCTCTTTATCTCTCTCTCTCTCTTTATCTCTCTCTCTCTCTTTATCTCTCTCTCTCTCTTTATTTCTCTCTCTCTCTTTATCTCTCTCTCTCTCTTTATCTCTCTCTCTCTCTCTTTATTTCTCTCTCTCTCTCTTTATTTCTCTCTCTCTCTTTATCTCTCTCTCTCTTTATTTCTCTCTCTCTTTATCTCTCTCTCTCTTTATCTCTCTCTCTCTTTCTCTCTCTCTCTTTATCTCTCTCTCTCTCTTTATCTTCTCTCTCTCTTTATCTCTCTCTCTCTCTTATCTCTCTCTCTCTCTCTCTTTATCTCTCTCTCTCTCTCTCTTTATTTCTCTCTCTCTCTCTCTTTATTTCTCTCTCTCTCTTTATTTCTCTCTCTCTCTCTCTTTATTTCTCTCTCTCTCTCTCTTTATCTCTCTCTCTCTCTCTCTCTCTCTTTATCTCTCTCTATCATATCGATCTATCTATCATCTTTCTATCGTGCATGACTAATCACACCCTTCCTTAGTCTTTGGCCAGTTATATGGAGAAGGCGTCCTGGCTGGAGGAGCAGGTCTTGCAGCTGGTGCAGTTGATCAGTGAAGAACAGAGCAGACAGGACCTCAGGCCACTTATGGAGGTTATCGAGGGCATCAAGCAAAAGGTGTCCTCTATGGAAGGCTACAAAGACCGATTAGGTATGTTCCATGTGATATCTACACTGTAATGGCCCGCTCACACGTTTTTTGTAGGTGTTTTCACACCAAAAAAACGCCTCTAAAAAGACTCCCATTCATATCAGTGGAAGGCAGAACTTGCTTCTTTTTTCCACACTGAAAAAAACTGCGTGGAAATAAAGAAGCAGTGTGCTCAATCTTAGGCTGAATCCACACAGATTCTCCCATTGAAATGAATGGTAAGCTGAAAAAATGCACCAAAACCATGCAGATTCTGCACTGATTATTTTCAGCGTGATTTCTAAATCCGTCGTGTGAACATACTCTAAGGGCTGTTTCACATGAGCGAGTCCATTCCGTGTGTGAGTGTGATCCTCCGTTCTGGACTTGCAGGAGCGCACGGCATTATACTGATTTATAATGTTATGTGCCTCTGCTTAACCTTACTGCTACAGAAAACAAACACAAACGTATTTTTTTTTTTTTGGTGGACCATATGAGGAACCATTCATTTCAATGGATCTGCAAAAAAAACGGAACTTACTCCGTGTGCATTCCGTTTCCATATTTCCTTTCCGCAAAAATTAGAACATGTCCTATTATTGTCCGCATTACGGACAAGGATAGGACTGTTCTATTAGGGGCCAGCTGTTCCATTCAGCAAAAAACGGAATGCACACGGATGTCATCTGTATTTTTTGCGGATCTGTTTTTTTGCGGATGGCAAAATACAAATGGTCGGGTGCATGAGCCCTAATTCTGTAAGAGTAACACAAAACAGAGGCACACAGCATTATAAATCAGTATAATGCCGTGCGCTCCTGCAAGTCCAGAACAGAGCATCCCGCTCACACATGGAGCGCGATTCCCACAATGGACTTGCTCGTGTGCAGCAGCCCAAAGGCTACCTGCACCTGTCGCACATTACACGTGTTTTTTTTTTTTTTTAGCGTAATAAAATATCAGCAAAGTGAATGAGATTAGACATCGCTCATGTACACTGTGCTTTTTTTCTTCCGTGCGGATTTTGAAATCCACAGAATGTCAACTGTTTATGTGATTTGTGGTGATTTCACCTTTTTTTTTTTTTTAATGCAAGAGTGATATCTGCTGCAAAACCGCATCAAATCTGCACCAAAACTGTTAGTAAGGCCCTATGCAGACATCTGTGGAACACGGTCTGTGAAAACCCGGACTGCCCTCCTGCTGAGTTCTTCGTGCCGCCACCACTGTACTGTAATACACTAGTATGATCTATGTGAGTGTGTTACTGTACAGTTATGGCGGCATGAAGTGCACAGCGTCATAGCAATCAATGACGCCGTGCGCTAGTGCATTCAGCAGGAGAGCAGTCCGGGTTTTCACGGACCGTGCTCCACAGATGTCTGCATTAGGCCTAACACATCGAATTTCTGCAAGTCTACCCTAGCCTTAGGCCTCTTTCACATGAGCGTCACGGATTCAGTCCGGATGCGTTCAGGGTGTGTTTTGGAAAATCTGAACGCATCCGCACCAATCCGCACGCAATCGCTGTCAGTTTTGCCTGTGATTGCGTTCAGTTTTTTCCACGCGGGTGCGAAGCGTTTTTCACGAGCGTGATAAAAAACTGAATGTTTACAAACAACATCTATTAGCAACCATCAGTGAATCACGCAGACCCATTCACTTCAATGGGGACCAGGGCTGTGTGAAAAACGCAGAATATAGAACATGCTGCGATTTTCGCGCAACGGCGAACTGATGTGTGAAAAACATCGCTCATGTGAAAAGCCCCATTGAAATGAATGGGTCAGGATTCAGTGTGGGTGCAATGCGTTCGCATCACGCATTGCACCCGCGCGGAAATCTCGTCCGTGTGAAAGGGGCCTTAGGGTGCCTGCACACAGTGCAGATTTGTGTACCAAAAATCTGCACCAAAACTGCACATGAATTCACACCATTTGTCGTGGGTTTTGGTGCGCAATTGGTGCCGATTTGCTGCAGATCTCAGCCTTCCATTGAAAAGGGGTGAAATCCACACCTAAATAAAAAAAATAAGTGGGGGGGACATTTATTATGACTGTTATTTTAGACGCTAGTCTTAATACCCCTTTAGCTGGCAGTGGATGCTCCGAATTTATATAGAGGTACTGGACTCTCCATAACTTTGGCATATCCACAGCCTGTCTAAATCTAGTGCAGCTCCCTTGCTGGCGTCGATTTAGACCATTTTCTATGCCTAAAACAGGCGTAGAAAACGATAAATGAGACCAGCCCTCCCTCCCCACGCCTCCATTTTTAGACCTGGCCTGAGTGGAGAAAAGTCGCAGATTGTGGCGCAAATAACTTTTGCACAGCAATCTGCAATAAATAGATGCCAGAAAGGGGCATATATCTGTTAGTAAATGACCCCCACAGTGTACATGAGATTTTTCCCCACAAGAATCCGTGAGTAATATGTAACATGAGCAGGTAGCCTTATGGGTTCCATATAAAGATATTTAAGAGAGGAAGCTTGTATTCTTCTGACTTTCACCAGTTGAAAAAAACGCAGTTTACTCCATATGCTAATGAGGGCTCGCAAGTGCCCAGAGGAGGGGTTCTTGTTGTCGGTGCCCAGGCTGATCTGCCTTCTGACCATATTACCCCTCCCCAGCCTCTTGCTGGTCCCGCCCTGTATGGCCGTTTCATTATCCCAAATACTGGCTGAGATCCGGCACGTGTGCAGTTCACCGCCAGCCTGGGCGGCATGCGCACAACGATGTGAAGCGATGCCGCTGCCCACAATGGGCATCCCAGTGTCGGCTGTGAAATGCACACGCACCGGATCTCGGCCAGTACTTGGGATGATGAAACGGCCGTTCAGTGCGGGACCAGCAATTGGCTGGGGCGGGGTAATATGGAAAGATATGGCAGATCAGCCTGGGCACCGACAACAAGAACCCCACCCCTTGGGCACTTGGTTGGATCTGATTTTGAGGCATTGTATGTTGAGTCTGGTTTCAACTTACGATTGGTCAGAAAAGACCATTGTATACTGAAAATATTGTATCCTGAGGCCATTGTAACTTTCTGTTGGGTATTTTGAAGTCAATTTTCTACTTACAGAGGGTCCTCATAATCTTCTGCCTCTTACATCCTTACCTTTTCTTCAGATATCCTTGAAGGACAATCCAGCAAACATGACGTCCAGATAAATATCCACAAGGCCCAACTAAGCAGCAATGAGGAACGCTTTAGGCTCCTGGAAGGTAGCTGTTACAATGGAAAACTCATCTGGAAAATCACAGACTATGAACGAAAGAAGAAGGAGGCAGTGGAAGGTCGCGTGGTCTCCATCTACAGTCAACACTTCTACACCAGTCGCTGTGGTTACCGCCTCTGCGCTCGGGCCTACCTGAACGGGGACGGCTCGGGGAAGGGGTCCTTCTTATCCTTGTATTTCGTGGTCATGAGAGGAGAGTTTGACTCACTACTGTCCTGGCCGTTCAAGCAAAAGGTCACCTTAATGTTGATTGACCAAAGCGGAAAAAAGAACCATATCGTAGACGTCTTCAAGGCTGACCCTCACAGTAGCAGCTTTAAGAGACCTGAAGGGGAGATGAACATCGCCTCCGGGTGTCCACGCTTTGTCTCACACGCCCAGCTGGAGAACCCAAGGAATGCCTGCTACATTAAAGACGACACAATATTTATTAAAGTAGCGGTTGACCTTACAGACCTCGAGGAACTTTGAAGAATGCTAAACTTTGGGGTTTTTTTTTTTAGTTATTTTATAGTTTTTTTCCCCTTTTTGTGATGTAAATTATCTCAGAGAAGAGCTTGTAAATGTGTTATATGGAGCAAGTGTAATAGTTTATTTCCTTTTTAAATAAATTATTTTAGAAAGCTTCTATGGATATACTTGTCTCAACAGCAGTGCCCTGGCGGCGGTCCATAGAACCTGGTCGGGGGTGGGGTGGGGAGGGGTTCCTTATTTAACCTTTTCACTGCCAATGACATAGGCACTCAAGCTTGGATTCTGGTATCGTTTTGAGGCCCAGAATATTAGCTTTCAAACGATACCAAAATAAGACTAGGTTCACGCCTGCAGTACAGGAAGAAAAATGAAAAGTGCCAGACCCGGCATATGACAAACTGCAATGGCGCTCAGTGGACTCCATTAAATATAACAGGGTTTATTGCCAGAATCTGTAACTAAAGTTCCTAATGAAACCTCCGCCGCAGGTAAGAAGCTAGACTCCATTGATGACCTATTCTCAGGATTTTCAGCTATTCAGGAGTAGCTCCAACACTGAAACTAAACGGCTCCATCCATTGTGTGGTGGACGGATCTGGTTACTGCAGCATCCACTTCAATGAGAAGTAACCAGCTCTGTCCACTACACAATGGACGGAGTGATGTAGTTCCAGCACCAGAGCCTCTTCCCAACAACTGTTGGACCAACCCCTTTAACCTTCAAAACATCAAGAGCAGCGCTTTTCCGAGCCTCACGGACTGTGGACATCACGAAAGCTGCAGATCCACAGTAGAAATAGAAGGGTTACACTCCGGTGGAATCTTGGGTAAATGCATGGCACATTTTTCAGACATGTATTTTCGATCATGTGAATTTATTGGGGGTCATTTATCTGCCTTTGCTACCCACTGCGCTCCTGGAGGATGTGCTTGTGAATTTGCTGGGGCTAATAGGTGCACCTCCACCACTCCCCAGTGGCTAGGGTAGCATAGAGACGCTGTGTGCACCTAAATTCACGCACATTGGAATTTGAAAAGTCCCAAACTGTGGCTTTGCAAAGTTTTAGGCATAATGGTCCATTATAAATTACCCCCACTCAGCCACCCCTGTACAGCCTTCCAATGAGGGGTGGGAGAAATTTATCTTCATGTTATCACCTCCTTTATCAATCAGAAACTATACGTACCCTCTGACTGTCACATTTAGGGCTCATAAACACAAATGTGTGCCGCCCCCGTGCTGTGCAAGGGGGAACGCAGATTGCGGTCCCCAATGTTCGTGTGGCCGGTGCTGACGGATGCAGTCCCATTCACCTTAAATGGGTCCGCGATCCGTCCGCACCGCAAAAAAAATAGGGCGTGTTCTATTATATGCAGTGCGGAGGCACGGACCGAAATGCCACACTCCGTAGTACAAGTGAATGGGTCCGCATCCGTGAAATGGTGCATACGTGACCGGTGCCCTTATATTGTGGGCCACAATACGGGCATGGCCGCCACATGTTCGTGTGCATGACCCCTTAGGGGAAAGGTCCTACTCAAGGAGTGAGGAGATCACAGAGCACTTTGTCACCTTTTAGCCCCCAAAATTAAGATTCATGTCCTTTTTTTTGGTTACATGTTAAAATAAAATTGCATGAAGGTGCACATAAAGTGCTCTGAGGCATTATCACCAGGTCTGTATCTTTCTACAATATATGGTATGGAAGTGTGGTTTTTGTTATTTTTAAAGGGGTCCTCTCACTTCAGTAAGTTGCATTTATCGTGTAGAGAAAGTTAATATAAGGCACTTACTAATGTATTGTGATTCTCCATATTGCTTCCTTTGCTGGCTGGATTCATTTTTCCATCACATTATACACTGCTCGTTTCCATGGTTACAGACCACCCTGCAATCCATCAGTGATGGTTGTGCTTGCACACTATAAGAAAAAGCATCAGCCACTCTGGTGGCCGGGACCATGGCAGGCTAGTGCTTTTTTCCTTTATTGTGCAAGTACGACCATCACTGCTGGATTGCATGGTGGTCGTAACCATGGAAACAAGCAGTGTATAACGTGATAGAAAAAAGAATCCAGGCAGCAAAGGAAGCAATATGGACAATCACAATACATTAGTAAGTGCCTTGTATTAACTTTCTCTACATGATAAATACAACTTACTGAAGTGAGACGACCCCTTTAAGGGTTTGTGTGCATGTCAAAAGTGTGGATATTGTCCCACATTTACGAAGACCCCTGTGCCAGAATTCTGGAATAAGTTATATATGCCCCCATTGTCTTATAGCACTGGGACCCACACCTATATCCAGAACGGAGCCCCGCAAGGTGTTGGCTGGAGGACTCCGGTCCGGCCACCACCAAGCTGGCTCCCCATAGAAATGAATGGGAGCGTACTGCGCATGCGCGGCCCCCACTCCCATTCATTTCTATGGAGCCGATGGAAATATCCGGGCCATCGCTCGGCTATTTTCGCTGGCCCCATAAAAAACGAATGGAGGGCAGCTACGCATGCGCAGTGCGCCCTCCTTCACTTTCGGGGCTCTGTTCTGGATATAGGTGCGGGTCCCAGCACCTATAAGACAATGGAGGCATATCCTAGCGATATGCCCTCATTGTCCATGATGACACAAACCCTTTAGGCCCCTTTCACACGGGCGAGATTTCCGCTCGGGTGCAATGCGTGATGCGAACGCATTGCACCCGCACTGAATCCTGACCCATTCATTTTAATGTGGCTTTTCACATGAGCGGTTTTTTTTTTTCCACGCATCACTTCTGCGTTGCGTGAAAAACGCAGCATGTTCTATATTCTGCGTTTTTCACTCAGAACTGGCCCCATTGAAGTGAATGGGTCTGCGTGAAAATCGCATTGCATCCGCACACAAGTGCGGGTGCAATGCGGTTTTAACGCATGGTTGCTAAGAGATGTTGTTTGTAAACATGCAGTTTTTCCGCACGCGCGTGATAAACGCATCAAGACGCTTCGCACCCGCGGGGAAAAAACTGAAAGAACATACACAATCGCAGTCAAAACTGACTGCAATTGCGTGCGGATTTGGTGCGGATGCGTGCGGATTTTCCTGAACGCATCCGGACCAAATCCGGACATGCTCGTGTGAAAGGGGCCTTAAACGCTCTGTGCTGCCACCAAGTTGCATAAACTGTGATTACCAATTAGTGGTTCTCGACAGAATAATCACACATAGCTAGAAAATACATTTAATAGGTTTCGGCAGGACGTCACATGACAGAGATCAAGACACAGTCCATTTCTTGGTGACGTTCAAGTGGTTTAGGTGATCTTGCAGGTACTTGTGTTCGGGGAAGTTCGCCATCTTCATGGCCGTCTTCTCTTGGAGGTGTCTGCGTTTCCGTTCTGCGGCGTGACGGAATTCCTGTTCCTTGGTCATGTAGGGCTGGCTTATCCAGTACTCTGTCTCGGCCTCCGTCTCCAGTCTCTTAATCATAGACTGTTTCATGGTCCAGGTCACTACCCGGGGTCTCCGGTATTTCCCTATCCACTGGCGGCCGGGAATGCCCTTTCTCAGGAGGATATTTGTCAGGAACATTTTTGCTCGGGGTCTGAAAATGAAAAAAAAGAATAAGAATACGGTCATGAATAAAAACTGAAGCGCAAACTACGAGAGCAAAGAGAACCAAGGGCCCTTAAAGGGGTTGTCCGAGTTATTTTTTTGTTCTTTATATGTTTCTAACTTGTCAGGTATAACAACTTTCCCATATACTTTGTGTTTCTAAAGCTGCTGGTTTCTCAGAGTTGACTGAGGGTCACATGACCTGTGATGTCACCTTATCTCTCTGCTCTGTGATGTTTCGTTCACAAGCCTCAGAGATCAGATAAGAGTCTGTACAGGAGACGTCACTGGCCACGCCCCCTTTCTTTGCTGGCTGCTATCTGCTCTCCCTGGTTTCCTTCAGATAAAACATTAACCCCTTCAGCCAGAACACACTGAGGGCTCAAGGCTTTAGAACAAATAGTAGCTGCAGCAGTGAGAGGAGACAAATGCTGGGCAAAGAGCTATAGAGGAATTGTATTGTACAAGAACAGGTAGGGAGAAATTCCTGTATGTATTAGCAGTGTCATTGTACAGCTGGGACTTGTAGTCCTACACATACAACATGCTGCTGAGTATTCCAGCAGGCAGACATGTCACTCAGCACTTTTATTTATTCCCTTTGCAGAGAGGGGGGGGGGAGAAGGGGGAGGGGCTGAGATTGTTGTTATTGCATGTAAACAAAGACCAGAAGAGAACCAGGGAAATTAGGAAATATGGATTTTTTTGCCTAAAACTTGCTTAACTTAGTTATATATTGCTGCCCATCAGATTTACAGTGCTATATATTTTTTGTCATAACTCGCACAACCCCTTTAAAGGGGGTGTCTCACTTAAGCGAACAGCATTTATCATGTAGAGAAAGTTAATACAAGACAGTTACTAATGTATTGTGATTGTCCATATCCTTTCCTTTGCTGGCTGGATTCCTTTTTCCATCACATTATGCACTGCTCGTTTCCATGGTTACGACCACCCTACAATCCATCAGTGGTGATCGTGCTTGCACACGATAGGAAAAAGAGCTGGCCTATTTGGTGTCCATGGACCATGGGGGCGCACATAGGCTAGTGATTTTTCCTATAGTGTGCAAGCACGACCACCGCTGATGGATTGTAGGGTGGTCGTAACCCCTGGAAACGAGCAGTGTATAATGTGATGGAAAAATGAATCCAGCCGGCAAAGGAGACAATATGGATAATAACAATACATTAGTAAGTGCCTTGTGTTAACCTTCTCTACATGATAAATGCCACTTACTGAAGTGAGACAACCCCTTTAAGCTAGACAACCTTTCCCGGTGAGTCCCCTCAGCCGGCGAGGAACAGTGGCTTACTTGCTGCATAAATCTCTCTAAAATGAGATGTGCCAAATTTTATGCACGTTACACCAGTATTCAATAACATCCACAAGGGCACACATGGGCCCAAGTGTAATAGAAATCTGCAAAAGTTTTTTTTTAACGTCTATATAGCTGCGGCCTCCAACTCCCAGCCTTCCTCTTACAAAACAAATGCAGCAGACACCCCCTATAAATGATGGGAGTAGTGATGTGGATAAGGCCTCATGCACACGACCGTAGTTTCGGTATGCATCCGATTTACTTTTTTTTGCGGATCAGATGTGGACCCATTAATCTCAGTGGGGCTGTCCACCTCCGTATGTCCTATTGTTATCCGTTTTGCAGACAAGAATAGACATTTGAAACATTCTGCAGGACCTGCGGAGGGGAAAATGCGGGATGCACGCGGCCCGTATCTGCGTTCTGTGGATACAGCTGTGTGTATGAGGTATATATATATATATATATATATATGTGTGTGTTTTACCAGCATTTGATCAGGTACGAGAAGGGGAAGCAAATAGGTGGAGTCTTTCATTAGTCAGGAAATGTAGGCAAATACATGACGACTTGTGGTTTAGATAAGATAGATAGATCTCTGCTTTAACAGTGGAGGGGTTTAGGTTTTATTTTTTGGGGCCATAAGCTTTGAACACAGCACCCCAGACCAGAAAGTCAAAAGCAGATCCAGTCCTGGACTCCAGGATCCCTTCTCCATACTGGTGGCCTGTGTATTATACTGGACCCTGGAGTTCTAGCCCCAGCATTCAGGAATATATTACATTATTTGCTCTTTTTTTCCCTCTTCAATTCAAATATATATATATTACATGCAAGGTATAAAATCAGGCATTGTATAAAATCCCTAGGCAATCTACAGAATGCCTAAAGTATTCAGGCAAAGAATGATACTCTTAATATTTCACACATGCAAAGTATAAAAGCGCCTCATAAGTGAGGACAATGCTGGTCTCTTTCTCTCGTTTTTTCAGTAAGAAAGTTCTGTTCTTCTGCTATTTTATAACAAGTGTAGTTTATTTTGCATTTCGTTTATTGCAATTCAAAATGCCATCTGTTGCAACAAGTGAGGACATCAGCATTTCTATGTTCAGGACAGAGGAAGATTTCACTGATAGAAATCGGGATGCTGTGAATGCAGATGAAAGTAAAAACAGGTTTTACCCGTGATTATTCCCGACTTGATTTCTAGCAGTGATTTCTCCTCTGTTGCTTGGACTTTAAGATGTCATTTTGGTCTTCTATGAAAGCCTGGACCGTCAGCTTTCAAACAAGACCAGTTGCATGTTTCTAGCTGCTACCATTCAGGAGATAGCAGCATCTAAAGCAGCCCTCCAGGTAGCTACTTTTCCCACTGCCCGAGCTGGACTCGGGCAAAACAGTTAGGGGCTGTTCAGATAGCCATGTTTTTGCGGATCGGCAATTTGTGGAACAGAATTTTTGCGGCAATTGCAGACAAGAATAGGACACGTTCTATCTTTTTTTGCGGAAGCTGCGACTGTCCGCGATCTAATTCTGCCCATTTAAATGAATGGGGCCGCATCTATTCCGCAAAATTGCCCTCAGGTGGTTAACTCTCCCATCAGGAATGTCTCGGCACCCCTGGTGTGCTCACATAGCGCCACCGGTTTGGAATCAATACACTGAACTCTATAACAGGACTGTATGCAGTGAGCTCCCCCTAGTGGAGGCTACAGGCAGCCAGAATGTTATCATGTCACCCTAGAGAAATTTATAACTCCGGGAGTTTCTTACACCAGGCTTAAAAAAAAAATAAACTGACCAGTGTAAAATGTGTCAAATTGATCAAGAAGAGCATGCCTCTTAATAATTTTGAGACATCTCAGGACACTGGTGTCCAAGAAGCTGAAATGTACTCCAGGTGGGAGCTGGCATACATACCTGGTGTCATTTAAAAGGGTTTTCCAGTGATAGGTCATCATTATCAGGTCGGTGGGGATCTGAGTCTCGGCACCCCAGCCAATCAGCTCTGGGGTCCACAGCCAGCTCTCAGCAACTTCCAACCACAGCGCCATACATAGTACAGTGGCTGTGCTTGGTATTGCAGCTCAACCCTATTCACTTCGATAGGGATGTGCGGCAACTAGGCCATGTGACTGATGTATGGTGACGTCACATGGCCACGAAGCCTCTTCTAACAGCTGGGACCCCCACTGGTATTAATGACCTAAAGGAATTATAAATGATAGGCTCTGCCCCACTTCCCAGTTGTCAAACAGCAAAAATTCACAAATCGGTGCACAACAGGGGACTTGTGCAAAAAAAAAATGCAACTTTCTTGCATCACTTTTCTGGGGCAGTGCACTTGACAAATCCCCCGCCCCGCTTCCCCAATGCATCTATGCAGGAGATTAGGATCTCTGTATCAGTTAAACTAAGCTCCAAGAGCTATAACAATATTTTAAGGAATTAAAGGGGTTTTCCAGGATTAGAAAAACATGTCTGCTTTCTTCCAAAAACAGCACCACACCTGTCCATGGGTTCTGTTTGCCATTGCAGCTCAGCTCCACTGGTGTCAATACCGCACACTACCTGCAGACAGAGTTGGTGCCGTTTTTGTAAGAAAACACCCATTTTTTTTTCTAATTCTTGACGACCACTTTAAATCAGTACAAAACGTTGACTCTATCTAGATCCAAGAACAGCATCTGCGGTGTCAGACTTGGTGACACCAGGTATTAGAATGTTTATAAACCACTTGTATCGCCACTGTGTAGTACTATTATTCTCCAGAAGGGGGAGCAGTTTAAAGGGGCATTTCGGTTTAAAGAAGTTATTCCCTACTCAGCTGAACTGCCATAGAAATGAATGGAGCCAGGGCCAGCCACTCTGTGAGCACTGCAGCTGCTGCAGAGCATCATACAGGCAGCCCTACTGTGCCAATACTATATGATGTTATTACCACAGCATCTCCCAGGTGGAGCTCCCCTTTAAGGCAGTCATGTAACACACTGGTTCTCTCTTATATACAGTATGGAAGACAGGCTACACTTGACTACAGCCGTAAAGAAACAGGATATCACTTACCAGCCTAGGACACCTATGTTATAGACTGAATATGTCACATTTAGCCTCCACGACCCGTCTCAGCAGATCACACAAGCATGTCTATTGCCCTTCACAATCCGGAAGTCAGAGGCAAACCGGAAATGCATAGCGCGCCATATTTAATACGGGCACTTCGGCGTTACACAGTGAAATAAGATTACTGCACCTCTCCTAAAATCCTTTATGATACTAATAACAGTGGCACAGAAAGGTAATGAATATTCCCATTTAGTGAAAGAAGAAGCTCAAACCACTGCCCAAACTAAACATGGCGACAGGGTGCTTCCGTCTGTTGTGCTCAACCGGAAGTGACGCGGTAAAACAAAACCCATATCATGGTGGTGAAGGAGAGCGGGACTGAGCGGTGATGTTTGGCGGTTTCTCTTGGTATTGATAGACAGGTGAGGCGGTGGTTAGTGTGAGAACGATAGGGCATGTCTATACAAAATGGGATTAGTGAACTACAAGTCCCAGCAATTCTCCCTGACTACAGATTAACGTTATTTTTGCCAAACTTTATTGATATTATGCACATAATAACACTGTAGGTAACAAAGTGGAGAATGTGGGTAATTACCACTGAGTGCCCCCTATAGAAGCTGTAATAGCCAGTCATGGCTGCCTTGTGACCCTGCCTTACGTTTATTTAACGTCTGCGCCCGTATGTCCGTATTTGTGATGGATTCAATTCTAAATGTTTTCCGCCATGTTGCTGAGGCTGGGTTCGCATCATGTTTTCATCTTACGTTTGCCCTATGCAAAAAATTTAACGTTAAACCAGGGATGCTCAACCTACGGCCCTCCAGCTGTTGCAAAACTACAACTGCCAGCATGCCTGAATAGCTGTAGGCTGTTCAGGCATGCTGGGAATTGTAGTATTGCGTAGCTGGAGGGTTGCGGTTTGGGCATGCCTGCGTTAAACAGATACCATATTGTGCCTTCTGTCACCATAGCCTTCTATTGTAAAAAGAAAAAACGTATACGTTAAAGATGGGGTTGAGCGACTTGGGTTCAGATTGCTGTATCCAAACCCGATTCTTTTTAAAACTACGTTCAGAATATCGGCTCCGTCCTACTGCTAAATGTCGGGCCTCCCGGAGGTCTTTCCGAGTTTTCAGCAAATATCGCGAGACTTACTTTGTCTCGCCTCTGTCACGTTGTTTATTCACATAAATTACAGTATCAAAATACTAAGCCGAGCTTGGCTTCATGCCTCATTAACAAAGCCAAGTTCAGCTTCGTATTTTTAAACAGTAATTTATGCGAATAAACGGCGTGACACGTGATAGAGGTGAGATGAAGTAAGTCTCGCAATATTGACTGATACTTCGGAAAGACCTCCAGGAAGGCCTTACATTTTAAAGTTGGATGGAGTCCATATTCTTAACGTAGTTTTTAAAAGAATTGGGTTAGGACTGAAACAATCCGAAATCAATTCGCTCAACCCTAGTTAAAGGGGTTGTGTCACTTCAGCAAATAGCATTTGTCATGTAGGGAGGGTTAATACAAGGCACTAATGTATTGTCATTACCCATATTGCCTCCTTTGCTGGCTGGATTCATTTTTCCATCACATTATACACTGCTTGTTTCCATGGTTACAGACCACCCTGCAATCCATCAGTGGTGGTCGTGCTTGCACACTATAGAAAAAAACACCAGCCTATGTGCGCTTCCACGGTCCCGGCCACCAGAGAGGCCGGCACTTTTTCCTATAGTGTGCAAGCATGACCAGCACTGATGGATTGCAGGGTGGTTGTAACCATGGAAACAAGCAGTGTATAATGTGATGGAAAAATTAATCCATCACATTATAAGGAGGCAATATGGAGAATCACAATACATTAGTAAGTGCCTTGTATTAAAGGAAGTATCCAATTCTAAAAAAGCCCCCCACAATGCCCGAGCCCCTCCTATAGATCATACTTACCTCGGCACCCGCGTCATTCTGGATTCCTGCACAGCCGCCACTGCATCTCCCCGTCGCGCGGATCAAAACATCCAGCGACAGGGGTGCAGCCAATAGCAGGCTGTGATGGTGACCAGCCCCTTTGCATCACCACGTGCATAACAGTTTGACTCAATTTTTAGGAATGGACTTTGTCAACCCAGGAATGCCTAACGGGCCTGGGGTGTGAAGTAAAGTCTGCGGACAAAGACCAGATAACGGTCTCCTGAAAAGCCTCAAAAATGTTAAGTGAAAGACCCTTTATAAGCTTCAAAAAATAGAATAAAAAATACATTTTATTTAACAGTTTTTGTTTTGTTTTTTTCGTTTTTTTTTACATATTTTTATTTGGAAATTTATATGACACCTGTTTGACAAGGAATCGGTGCTCGCAGCTTTTCCTAGGTCAGTGACGTCACATTCATCAGTCACGTGGCCTAGGAGCAGCTCAGCCCCGTAGAAATGCATTGGGCCAAGCTGCGATACCAAGTACAGCCACATACTATGTACGGCGCTGTGCTTGGTGAGCAGGGAGAAGGCTGCAGCACTGACAGGAGTGCCGGTGTCTTCTCAAACAGCTGATTGCCGGGGGCCCTGGGTGTCTGATCCCCCACCAATCAGATACTGATGACCTATCCTGAGGAAACCATTAAAATCAATGGGTATGTCTGCTGTCCTTGAAGAACATGGACAGGATATGTTCACTATTCACTGACGTGAAAGAGGCCTTATTTTAGGTCAACTATGACCAGCGTAACGAATGGTGGGCGGGCGCAATGTGGCACAGTATTTAAAGGGGTTGTCTCACTTCACTAAGTGGCATTTATCATGTAGAGAAAGTTAATACAAGGCACTTACTAATGTATTTTGATTGTCCATATTGCTTCCTTTGCTGGCTGGATTCATTTTTCTATCACATTATACACTGCTCGTTTCCATGGTTATGACCACCCTGCAATTCATCGGTGGTGGTCGTGCTTGTACAATATAGGAAAAATCACTGACCTGTCTGGCAGCCGGGACCATGGGAGCTCACATAGGCTAGTGCCTTTTCATATATTGTGCAAGCACGACCAGCACTGATGGATTGCAGGGTGGTCTGTAACCATGGAAATGAGCAGTGTATAATGTGATGGAAAAATGAATTGAGCCAGCAAAGGAGGCAATATGGACAATCACAATACATTAGTAAGTGTCTTGTATTAACTTTCTCTACATCATAAATGCCACTTACTGAAGTGAGAGACTACCTCTTTAATTTTTTTTTTATTACCCTATCAAAATTAGAGGATGACCCACAAATTTTATGTATGACTTCTGACCACAGGAACCTCCCCCCCCCTTCATTCCAAAGAAGTAAATGGAGGGGTTGTCACATGTACATATGTCTGCTCCGTCCACAAAGGTGACTCGAGGACCCCTGTTCTTGTGATTGGTGGTGGTCCCGGCTGTCAGACCCTCAGCGATCATAAATGTATCATCTATTGATTTTGTTTGTACTCATCTTGTACTTTTATATATGTGCATTATGTCTTGGTTGTGTTGACCTGTATGACATTATGACATGTCAATATGACATTATGTTTTCTTTGAAAAATTCAATAAAAAACTATTGCTTCATAAATGTATCATCTATAATGATGTTCTTAGATCAACCCCTTTAAGTATAGAATATTCACTAACATGTATGTACTGCACCTTGTAAGGATACCTGCAGAAACAATTTTTTGTTTCTGTAAAAAAAAACCCATATTGCTGCAAAAAAAGTCCTTCATTCCAAGAACAGCTAGATAAAAAATTGTGTGGGGTCCGAAAGGCCAAAACATGGTCTGTTTGAAATCTGCTAGAGGTTTTCTACAGCTCCTGTGTGGGTTTCTATGGTAACAGACTACAAACAAACCCTGAGTAGTCAGATCCTGCAGTCATCCTTCCATCTGTCCTTGCTTCCTGCTAAATGACAGACTGTATATTAGGAAGAAGGGGGTGGATAGGACAAGCGCGGACCCGGCCTGACACCCGAGCAGCTCCTCATAGGGCAGTTTTGCAATGCACTAATCATTCTGTCTCTATGTGATATTGGCGTCAGTCCGTTTTCCTTTGTATTGTAGGCATGTCAAGCAAACGCGACAAGTCAAGGATTCGGTCTTCGTCGTCCTGTGAGGATAGAGGTAATCCATGGGTTAATGTTACAGCATCTGAATTTTGTTCTTAAAGGAGCCTTCCAGCAAAATCTGTATATTAGTTTTGCCTATTACAAAGCCTGAGTGGGTGGAGCATGACATATGGCAGCGTTTCTCTTTGTCATGCTCCACCCCTCAGGCCCTGCATTTGGAATAACGTGTTATCAGTTTGTCCAGAATGTTCCTTTAAAGGGGTTGCCCCCATGAAGGCAACTTATTCCTTGTCCACAGTCTTAAGGCTCATTCAGACGGCCGTATGCTATCCGCAAAAATACGGATCCGTTTTTTTGCGGATTAGATGCTGCCACATTCACTTCTATGGGGCCCTTTTTTCCCTTCCACAGCTCCGCAAAAACACTGAAACATGTCCTATACTTGTCAGTGAAAATCAGGAAATGGCCCCATTTAAGGGCTCATTCAGACGGCCGTATGATGTCCGCAAAAATACGGATCCGTTTTTTTGCGGACCCATAGACTTCAATGGGGCCATGTCCTGATTTTCACGGACAAGTATAGGACATGTTTCATTTGTTTTGCGGAGACATGGAATGGAAAAAAAGGGCCCATAGAAGTGAATGGGTCAGTATGTAATCCGCAAAAAAACGGATCCACATTTTCGCAGATATCATACGGTCGTCTGAATGAGCCCAAAGTCTATGGGTCCGCAAAAATACGGAAAGCAATCCGTTTTTTTGCGGACATGCTAAACTGTCCGCAAAAAAAGGATCCGTATTTTTGCGGACAGCATACGGCCGTCTGAATGAACCCTAAGGGATAGGTATCTGAGTGGAGGAGGTCTGACCTCTGTGGCCCCCACAGATCACGAGAACTGGAACCTTTGTTCCCCTTTTAATTGGAGTGGTGGACACGCATGCATGTCTGCCGCTCAATTCAACTGTAAGAGGCTGTCAGAGATGGCCAAGTGCTTGTTGCTCTAAGGTTGCACTTTGGTCCGAAGAAGGGGATGGTCCGGCGCCGAAACGTGTTGCCTTGAAACAGAATCAATCAATCCACGTCTTGGACCTACCTGGTCGCACCACCACCAATCCCTGCTCTTCTTCTCTTCAGTCTCATTAAGTTGAATGAGGCGGCATCCTGCATGCTTGACCACTGCTCCATTCAGACAGGGAAGAACAAGCCTCCGTTCTCGTGACCGTCAGGGGCTCCAGAAGTTGGACCTTCACAGATACTTATCCCCTGTCTATGGGTAAGGGAATAAGTGGTCTTCATGAAATAACCCCTTTAACCCTTTCAGTACCAGAGGTTTTTTCAGTTTTGTGTCTTTTTTCTTCCCTATTTTCTGCGAGCCCTAAATTTTTTATATTTTTGTTTACATAGCTGTATGAGGGCTTATTTTTTTTGCAGAACAAGTTGTACTTTCTAACAGGGCTGTGGAGTTGGTAAGCCAAAGCTCCGACTCCTCAATTTCCCGTCACCCCGACTCTGACTCCCTCATACATGGATCATGTTTAAGTGATAACTTTAAACAAATTTGCATAAAATCAATAGTACAGATAAGTCATGACAAAAACAGTTTGTAATCTATCAGGCTTCTCTGGGTACAGCTCACTTAGGGCCTGATCAGAGGCGTAGCTAGGGGTTCAACACATGGGGGGGCGAAACATACTTGAGTGGGCCCCCCACTTAGTGGCTTCCCAAATGCACGTTTCTAACTTCACAGGCACATACTACTAGTTGTGGTTATAATACTGTATTAGCAAGATGACTATATAAACTGCTAGATCATCTATGCTGTTAAGTACAGTACAATAGACTTTCTACATACCCTACTCTAAATACTCTACCACATAATGCAGTAAAATATAGGAGTAATAGGAGTAAAAAAGGGGACTCCTATGTTAAAGGAAATCTGTCTCCAGCTTTTACATCACTAAACTAACAGTCCCCTGCCCCCATCAGACCTCAGATTGGCTTAATGTGCCCCCATCAGACCTCAGATTGGCTTAATGTGCCCCCATCAGACCTCAGATTGGCTTAATGTGCCCCCATCAGACCTCAGATCAGCAGAATGTGCCCCCATCAGACCTCAGATTGGCTTAATGTGCCCCCATCAGACCTTAGATCAGCAGAATGTGCCCCCATCAGACCTCAGATCAGCGTCTTGTGCCCCCATCAGACCTCAGATCAGCGTCTTGTGCCCCCATCAGACCTCAGAACAGCAGAATGTGCCCCCATCAGACCTCAGAACAGCAGAATGTGCCCCCATCAGACCTCAGATCAGCAGAATGTGCCCCTATCAGACCTCAGATCAGCAGAATGTTCCCCCATCAGACCTCAGATCAGCAGAATGTGCCCCAATCAGACCTCAGATTGGCTTAATGTGCCCCCATTAGACTCCATAATGGAAGCGCTCACTTGTATTCGCCTGATTGTACTAAGGCCATCCCTGCTGGGCCCCCCCAGAGGTATTGGGCCCGGAGCATCGCCTCCCCTACCCCCCCTCTCCCCCCAGTAGCTACGCCTCTGGGCCTGATGTATGAAAACTGTCTAGGTCTAAGACTTTTTTTGTTGCCCATAGCAACCAATCAGAGCGCCCCTTTCATTTCTCCAGAGCACTATATGAAATGAAAGGGGAGCTCTGATTGGTTGCTATGGGCAACAAAGAAACTTCTACAGATAGACAGTTTTCGTACATAAGGGCCCTAGGTGTTTTACATCAGCAGATAGAAGCCATGAGAGCAGCTAACCTCTCCAAACATGAGCTCAGAGGAAACATAAAGCAGAGAGAGAACATGCACTGGACATAAAGGGCAGTACACAGTCATCTCAACTAAAAGCCGAAATCCTTAGTTCAGGAATAGAACAGACATTTATAGGACATTTCATCATTTTCACAAATTCTTATAAAAATATATTCAGCACTGAACTAAATGTACTAATTCATTATGCATTTTAGGAGTCGGTCCATTTTATACCGATTCCACCAAAATGGTGACCGACTCCACAGCCCTGCTTTCTAATGCCGCCATTAATTATGGCATAAAATGTAGTGGGAAGCGGTAAAAAAAATTCCAAATAGAGGGGAATTGGAAAAAAAATGCAATTCCTCCACAGTTTTATGGGTTTTGTTCCCACGGCATTCCGTTTGCGGCAAAACTGACCCCATGCCCTTTGTTCTCTGGGTCCGTAAGATTACAACGATACTCCATATGTGTAGGTTTGTTATGTTAAAACTTATGTTTATACTTCCTCATATTCCGACCCTCACAACTTTTTTTTTTTTTTTTTTTTTTTTTTTTTTTTAGTTACATCCACTGAACTGTTTAGGGGCTCATTTTTTTGCGGGACAATCCATAGTTTTTATTAATACCATTTTGGAGTGTGCTTGACTTTTTGATCACATTTTACCACATTTTTTTTTAATGAGAAGTAGTGAAAAAATGGAAAATTGGCTATTTTGACCCTTTTTTCCATCACGCAATTCCCGTATTAGAATTTTTTAAAGATATTTTAAAAGTACAGGCGTTTTCGGTCGCGGTGATACCCCTGATGTTTATATTTATTGTTATTTAGGTATTTTTTTATTATACGGAAAGGGGGTGATTTAAACTTTTATATATTTTTTTTTTTTTATATATTTTTAACTTTTTTTATTTTTTGTGATTATTTTAAAGCTCATTTTTGAGCATATAGACACTGTTTTTTAATTTTTCATTTAGAGCAATCAGGGGTTTTAAAATGCAGTTTTAAAGTCCCATTTGCTCATTTCTTATCATGGCCTGCCATCTAGTGGCCAAAATAAGAATTGCAGATTGAAAGCTGTAAACCTCATCAGCGAGGTTTACAGCTTTCAAATCCAGTGCAGACACCCCGATTGGCCACACGGGGCGTCTGCACAACACCCGGAATCGCACGCTTCCGGGTTTTACAGCTATTAGATGCCGTGATCTCGCTTGATCACGCCATCTAATGCCTTTATTACAATAATGCCGATCGCGGTAGGTAGCGGCAGGTCTCCGGCCATGACGCCCGCTGCACGTGGGAGCTGGCGTCATGTCCCTGCATCGCTCCAGCGCCGTACATGTACGGCGCTGGTAGCATAAGGTTTAAAGGGGGTTTTTCACCAATATAACTAACAGCAGTGCCCCGCAGAAGATTGCAGACACATCCCAGACATACCTGTGTGCACTGTGTGTGTATTACATGTCACATCCCAGACATACCTGTGTGCACTGTGTGTCTGTATTACATGTCACATCCCAGACATACCTGTGTGCACTGTGTGTCTGTATTACATGTCACATCCCAGACATACCTGTGTGCACTGTGTGTCTGTATTACATGTCACATCCCAGACATACCTGTGTGCACTGTGTGTCTGTATTACATGTCACATCCCAGACATACCTGTGTGCACTGTGTGTCTGTATTACATGTCACATCCCAGACATACCTGTGTGCACTGTGTGTCTGTATTACATGTCACATCCCAGAGGTCTGACTGCTGGCACTCCTCACGTTCTCAAGAATCAGGGGGCCTTGTCTGAATGATGCGGTATTGCATGTTGGTCAACCCCTCCATTCACTTCTTTGGGACTTGCAGAGCGCGGTATACGGCAGCCCCCATAGAAGTTCACCACATCTTGATGCTTTCATTTGTGTACAGTATACAGCTCTTTGCACATACACACTCGGCTCTGCTGCATGCTACTGTGTGACAGGGACTTTTAGGTTTTTCCATTCTACATACAGTCATGGCCAAAAGTTTTGAGAATGATACAAATATTAATTTTTACAAAGTCTACTGCTTCAGTTTTTATAATGGCAATTTGCATATACTCCAGAATGTTATAAAGAGTGATCAGCTTAACAGCAATTACTTGCAAAGTCAATATTTGCCTAGAAAATGAACTTTATCCCCCAAAACACATTTCAACATCATTGCAGCCCTGCCTTAAAAGGACCAGTTAACATCGTTTCAGTGATTGCTCCATTAACACAGGTGTGGGTGTTGATGAGGACAGGGCTGGAGATCAATCTGTCATGATTAAGTAAGAATGACACCACTGGACACTTTAAAAGGAGGCTGGTGCTTGGCATCATTGTTTCTCTTCTGTTAACCATGGTTATCTCTAAAGAAACACGTGCAGTCATCATTGCACTGCACAAAAATGGCCTAACAGGGAAGAGTATCGCAGCTAGAAAGATTGCACTTCAGTCAACAATCTATCGCATCATCAAGAACTTCAAGGAGAGAGGTTCCATTGTTGCCAAAAAGGCTCCAGGGCGCCCAAGAAAGACCCGCAAGCGCCAGGACCGTCTCTTAAAAGTGTTTCAGCTGTGGGATCGGGCTACCAGCAGTGCAGAGCTTGCTCAGGAATGGCAGCAGGCAGGTGTGAGTGCATCTGCATGCACTGTGAGGCGGAGACTCTTGGAGCAAGGCCTGGTCTCAAGGAGGGCAGCAAAGAAGCCACTTCTCTCCAGAAAAAACATCAGGGACAGACTGATATTCTGCAAAGGTACAGGGAGTGGACTGCTGAGGACTGGGGTAAAGTCATTTTCTCTGATGAATCCCCTTTTCGATTGTTTGGGACATCTGGAAAACAGCTTATTCGGAGAAGACGAGGTGAGCGCTACCACCAGTCTTGTCTCATGCCAACTGTAAAGCATCCTGAAACCATTCATGTGTGGGGTTGCTTCTCAGCCAAGGGAATCGGCTCTCTCACAGTCTTGCCTAAAAACACAGCCATGAATAAAGAATGGTACCAGAATGTCCTCCGAGAGCAACTTCTCCCAACCGTCCAAGAGCAGTTTGGCGATCAACAATGCCTTTTCCAGCATGATGGAGCACCTTGCCATAAAGCAAAGGTGATAACTAAATGGCTCAGGGAACAAAACATAGAGATTTGGGTCCATGGCCTGGAAACTCCCCAGATCTTAATCCCATTGAGAACTTGTGGTCAATCATCAAGAGACGGGTGGACAAACAAAAACCTACAAATTCTGACAAAATGCAAGCATTGATTGTGCAAGAATGGACTGCTATCAGTCAGGATTTGGTCCAGAAGTTGATTGAGAGCATGCCAGGGAGAATTGCAGAGGTCCTGAAGAAGAAGGGTCAACACTGCAAATACTGACTTGCTGCATTAACTCATTCTAACTGTCAATATAAGCTTTTGTTACTCATAATATGATTGCAATTATATTTCTGTATGTGATAAAAACATCTGACAAACACACATAAAAACCAGAGGGCAGCAGATCATGTGAAAATATAATATTTGTGTCATTCTCAAAACTTTTGGCCATGACTGTAGGTGTGGCGTGGCACCCCCCATAATAGTGAACAGGAGATACTAGACAAGATTAAACAGTGTGGCCAACAATCAGTTGGCAGCTCCACATTCAGACACGTATCCATTAGAAATGTGCTTGGAATGGGGTTTACCAAAGAATCAGTATGGAGCCTGAGGGCCCTCTTACATGGCTAGTTTTTCAGAAATAAATTTTAGATAATTAGTCCCCATGATTGTACCACTGATTACTGGGCAGCAGATCGTCCTGTGTAAGGGGTGTACTGCCAAAAAACAATGAATTTATATGGGGATGAACAATCGCAGTAGTGATCATTCATCCCCATAATTAGATGATTTAAGTACAGCTAACGATTGGGCAATGATCGGGAACAAATGGTTCACTCCCAGTCCAGCACGATTACAGCTATCCAAGACGCTTAGATATGACTAGCTGTGGATCCCATCACGTGTCTCAACGACGGTCAAACTAGCCAGGCCTTTCACCGGGAAGGAACAACCAAGGGAAGGGCAGTCCCCAAAAGGAGACCACCTATGCCAAGACATGGTATCCATCCACAGACAGCTGTTTCGGGGTATTTGCCCCTCATCAGTGTGGAGTAGGAATCTGGCTAGTGGGAGCAATGCCTAGTAGACAATTATTTAAGAAAAGATGATTGACCTCAGGGAGATCAACCATCATCACCACAGAGCCACCATCACGTGTCTCAAGGTTGGTGAAACTAAAACAAACTAAAAAAGCAATATGCTAATAAAAGAAGACCCCAGAGCCACCATCACGTGTCTCAACGAATCTGGCTAGTGGGAGCAATGCCTAGTAGACTATTATTTAAGAAAAGATGATTGACCTCAGGGAGATATGTCTTGGCATAGGTGGTCTCCTTTTGGGGACTGCCCTTCCCTTGGTTGTTCCTTCCCGGTGAAAGGCCTGGCTAGTTTGACTTTCATTGAGACACGTGATGGTGGCTCTGGGGTCTTCTTTTATTAGCATATTGCTTTTCCCAGGGAGCCTTGTTTTAGTTTCACCAACGTTGAGACACGTGATGGTGTCTCTGTGGTGATGATGGTTGATCTCCCTGAGGTCAATCATCTTTTCTTAAATAGCTGTGGATCCCAACACAGTCAATGCGATTGGCCACTTTAAGTGCCCATTCACACGACCGTGTATGTGAATGGGTCCGCATCTATTCCGCAATATTGCGGAATAGATGCGGCCCCATTCACTTCTATGAGAACGGACCTGCAATACTATGGTCATGTGAATGGGCACTAAAGACTATACCCACAATCAGGGCTGTGGAGTCGGTAAGCCAAAGCTCCGACTCCTTAATTTCCCCTGACTCCGACTCCCAATCCGACTCCCTCATACACGGCGCATGTTTAAGTGATAACTTTACATCAACTTTGCATAAATCAATAGTACAGATATGTCATGACAAAAAGAGTCTGTAATCTGTGTTACTAGATATCTTTACTTTGAACGTTCAGTATCAGACTTTTCTCTGGGTACAGATCACTAAGGACCTGATGTATGAAAACTGTCTAGGTCTAAGACTTTTTGTTGCCCATAGCAACCAATCAGAGCTCCCCTTTCATTTCTCCAGAGCACTATATGAAATGAAAGGGGAGCTCTAATTGGTTTCTATGGGCAACAAAGAAATTTCTACACCTGCAGCTAACCTCTCCAAACATGAGCTCAGAGGAAAGCAAACTAAAACATAAAGCAGAGAGAACGTTCATTGGACAATCGATTTATGCACAATTTATTGAAAGTTTAGCTATACTAAGAAGTGCTTGCCTTAAAGGGGTATTCCCATCTCACAAATGTAGTTTGTATAGTTAGATATAGCCATACCAATATTATTACTAATAGAATGTATTTATATAAAATGTACCCTTTAGACGATTTTCCTATTTGTTTATCCATTGTCCCACACACATCAGTCAGGCCGTTGCCCCTAGTTACGACTACCGCAGCCATGTAGTAGTGGTGGTCAGCTTGCTCCTTTTCAAACCCGCTCTGAGGTAACTGCTGTATTGTGAACGCACATTGTATGAACATGCGGAGACACATCTTAGGGTTGTAGCATTTTTGTCTGCGCTTCCCAAACGGATCCTGTTCCAAGATCAGTTCATCTCTATGGAGCAGGATCCGTTTATAAAGTCTGCGTTTTGGACGGATCCTGACCATTGTGTTTTGGACTGGTAGCGTCCAAACCGCAGATGTGAAAGTGTCCTAAGATGTGTCTCCGCATGCTCATGTAATGTGTGTTCACAATACAGCAGTTACCTCAGAGCGGGTTTGAACAAGAGCAAGCTGACCACCACTACTACACGGCCGCGGTGGCCGTAACCAGGGGCAACGGCCTGACTGATGTGTGTGGGACAATGGATATACAAATAGGAAAATCTTCTAAACGGTACATTTTATATAAATACATTCTATTAGTAATAATATTGGTATGTCTATATCTAACTATACAAACTACATCTGTGAGATGGGAATACCCCTTTAAAGGGGTTTTCTCAGCACATTGATTCACTGGCTGACAGGCAGTTTGCACTCACTATGTCTACTCAGGCTGTGGGGGGGGGGGTGTCCAGCAGTTATTAGCATATATTAACTCACTCTGACAGAGCAGGAGGTTGTGATCTCTAACACAATTACAGGCAAAGCCATCCTTCTCAGCCCTCAACACATTTTGCTTACTGAGGTCGCTCCTGCTCTCCGCCAATCAGATAAGTCTTTTTGGTCTGCAGGTTACCATAGAAAAGCTGTTAAAGGGGTGGGCCACTGTAGAGGTCACTGTTAAAGGGGCGGGCCGCTGTAGAGGTCACTGTTAAAGGGGCGGGCCGCTGTAGAGGTCACTGTTAAAGGGGCGGGCCGCTGTAGAGGTCACTGTTAAAGGGGCGGGCGCTGTAGAGGTCACTGTTAAAGGGCGGGCTGCTGTAGAGGTCACTGTTAAAGGGCGGGCCGCTGTAGAGGTCACTGTTAAAGGGGCGGGCCGCTGTAGAGGTCACTGTTAAAGGGGCGGGCCGCTGTAGAGGTCACTGTTAAAGGGGCGGGCCGCTGTAGAGGTCACTGTTAAAGGGGCGGGCCGCTGTAGAGGTCACTGTTAAAGGGGCGGGCCGCTGTAGAGGTCACTCTCGATATCTTTTAACGACACACACACAAACTGTAAATGAAATAAATTAAATATACCCGGGCGAAGCCGGGTCCTTCAGCTAGTACTGAAATAAAATAGCAACTCCGCAGGGTGAAATGAAACCAAGAATTGGTCAATGACCATGCAGAGCCATGTGCTTGTTGGACAGGAAAGAAAATCTGATATAGCATCTCTACAGGATGCCACCAAACAGCTCCTCATATCTCGGCTTCCTGGGCCATTATGAGTGGTACATTGGTCTTAAAGGGGTTTCCCTACAATGGATAATTATCAACCATCCATAGGATAGCTGAGAAGAAAGGGATGTAAATGAGTTCTTAACACGTTCTTCCTCTGATGCCACCACTTGTAAGGTAGCCACCCTAAGTCAACGTTTAACCCTTTAAATAGGCCTTGAGACATGACTCTGATATTAAATAAGACAGCATCTCATCTGCAGACAGCTGTTTCTGGGTGATTGCCCCCTCATCAGTGCAGAGCAGAGAGAAATGGCTTAACTGGGTGAGAGGCCTAAGTCAGGATTTTGGGGGGTACTATCTCTCCTTGCAGAGAGAGCGTCTTTAAGAGCTCATTTGCTGGCTTATTTAATATCCAGGGTCAAGGTCTCAAGGTCTGTTTAAAGGGTTGAACACTGTACAGTTTTGTACCTATGACACTGGCTGACCTGTTACATGTGCACTTGGCAGCTGAAGACATCTGTGTCGGTCCCATGTTCATATGTGTCCACATTGCTGAGAAAAATGATGTTTTATATGCAGATGAACCTCTAGGAGCAATGGGGGCGTTACTGTTACATCTAGGAGCTCCGCTCTCTGCTACTGCAGCCCCCTCTGCATTTTCAATGACTTCAGGAGAATTCGGGGCCAGGCGTGATTAAGTTTACGCTGCCTGGCCCTGTCAGTCAAAGTGGAGAGAACGCGACAATTGCAGAGAGAGCAGAGCCTCTAGGTGTAATGGTAACGCCCCCGTTGCTCCTAGAGGCTCATTTGCATATATTAAAACATTATTTTTCTCAGCAATGCAGACACATATGAACATGGGACCAACACAGATGTCTTCAGCTGCTAAGTGCACATGTAACAGGTCAGCCAGTGTCATAGGTACAAAACTGCTGACAGATGCCCTTTAAGAGCTCATTTGCATCCCTTTTTTCCCAGAATTCCAGAGGAGCATGTATGGCCTATAAGCCTCCTCACATCTACTAAGGCACTTTCTCCCTAAGGAGAGAGAGAGAGTCCCCCTCAAAATTAGGGTAGCTGACAAATGGTTGCTGGCACACCCTCAATCACTAGAATTGGGGGTCTGTGGAATTGACATAAATGGCCGACTACATCACCTGGCTGACTCCGTCACTCCCGTAGACACTGAATGGATCGGCAGGCTGCATGTGTCACCAGCGCTGTATTCCAACTGCAGGCAGGATAGGTGATCATTGTCTGATCGGTGGGGACATTCACTTCCTTTAGATTTGAAGTAAGGGCGCGTCCACACAGGGCATATACTTGGCCATTTGTCGGCAGGAAATACGCAGATTAAAAATCTCATCCACAATCTGCACATAAATCCCACGCCGGAATCGTCATGCGGTGCTGGTTTTCAATGTATGCTTTCTTCATTTGATTTCACCCGTTGCAATGCATAGGGTGAAATCTGCGGCAAAATCCACCGAGCAGAATTTGCTGCAGATTTATCCATTTCGATACAGATCCACAGTGAATATTCAGCAGCTAAATACGTCCCATGCGGCTATAACCAAAATGTATGTCCACATCAGACTTAGATTTTCCTCGGTGGGAATTGTAGGTGCAAAATCTGCAGTTTTTATTTCAGTAGGAGTAAAGTGGATGAGATTTACACCAATCCATAAATCCAGAGATGCTCAACCTGCGGCCCTCCAGCTGTTGTAAAAAACTACAACTCCCACCATGCCCTGCTGTAGGCTGATAGCTGTAGGCATGCTGGGAGTTGTAGTTTTGAAACAGCTGGAGGGCCACAGGTTGGGCATCCTTGCTTAAATCTAATCCACAGGGATTGCACCCTTGGACTGCATGTGGGGATATCTGCAGCAGAATTCACATGTAACTCATGCAGGTTATGACCCTGATGTTTAGCAGCAAAGTGCATTCCATATGGATGTTCCCTACAGGAGCCTCATCATGTTTGGGAGAGGGGTACAAGTGATAGTCTCTAAAGTTATGGTAATGTTGGCTTAAGCTGTCATTTTTATTTCTCAGGGAGAGAAAAGAACAAAAGGAAACGCAGCCGCAGCAGATCTTCTTCTGTGTCTTCATCCTCCTCCTCGTCTTCATCATCATCCTCATCATCACATTCGTCTTCCTCAGGCTCGTCATCAGCTTCCAGGAGCAGAAGCAGCTCCAGCAGTCAGGGTAAGGGCTATTTCAAGACAAACCTTTCTCCGGACTTCAGTTTCAATCTCTTAGAGCCTTATTCACACAGTGATTTTGAGCCAAAACACAGAACAGGAGCAAATATTTCCATTATATCTATGACTACTTTCACACGCTCTCATTACTGATAATACAACCGTCTGCATCTGTTATGAACGGATCCGGTTGTATTATCTTTAACATAGCCACGATGGATCCGTCATGAACTTCATCGAAAGTCAATGGGGGACGGATCTGTTTTCTATTGTGTCAGACAAAACAGATCCGTCCCCATTGACTTACATTGTGGGTCATGACGGATCCGTCCCAGGATGGAAATAAAACCGCAACATGCTGCTGCTCTCCGGTATGAGAATGGAACGGAATGCTTTTTTTCGAGCACTCTGTTCTGTTCAGTTACCTTTTGTCCCCATTGACAGTGAATGGGGACAAAACGGAAGTGTTTTTATCCAGTATTGAGACCCTATGAAGGATCTCAATACCGGAAAATATTAACGCTAGTGTGACAGTAGCCTCATCTGTTTGGAGGCTTCACGCTTGGTTTTGGCTCACAATCAGTGATCTTAAAGAAGAACTCCTGCAAAAATTTTTATTCTCTGACCTGTTAGAAAGGTGCATGATATAATCTGTAGTGATTGTCATCTTCTTATCAGTGACTGTTTCTGTGAGTAAAAACCGCTCTTCTTATTGTAGCTGGGTCATGTGACCAACTCCCTGACCTCCAACTGACCCAGGACAGGAAGCCAGTAACTGCTCTATTCATTCCTATGGGAGCCTCACTTTCAG
This sequence comes from Rhinella marina, assembly GCA_900303285.1. Classification (NCBI taxonomy): domain Eukaryota; kingdom Metazoa; phylum Chordata; class Amphibia; order Anura; family Bufonidae; genus Rhinella; species Rhinella marina. The sequence continues at coordinate 128,602 of ONZH01016253.1, forward strand.
TCTCATAGGAATACATAGAGAATTAGACTTCCTGTCCACACATAAGTCTATGTGTGAGTTGGTGGGTCTAATTGCTGGTCACATGACACAGATAAGAAACTTCAGGATGATAGAAGTCAAAAATTCAGCTACTGGTAAGAAAATGACATTAACTACAGATTATATCATCTACATTTCTAGCAGGACATGGAATAAAATTTTTGTCCGGAGTTCTTCTTTAATAGCTGACCGTAAACTGACTGTGACAATAATATCTTACCCTAACATTCAACAGATACAACCCGTCTGCCTTCCCTAATTTATCCTTATATGGTGCACAATCTTCTTCCCCATTCCTGTCGCCCGGCATATAGACCTTTAAGCGGGGCCATAAACCCACCTCATCAGTGAGGCCTAGCTAATAAACTACACCACTTATTCTGTTTCCACTTTTCTCCACCCATGGCACTTATTATCCGAGATAACCTCCCTGGGTGACTGATCTCCTAAAACCTTCAATAGCTGATGGCCAACTGCTCATTTGACCAGCAGCTGTCTCTCCTTCCCCATACACATACATGTTCGATTCGGCCAAGTGTGTGTCTTTTTAATGGCCAAAGAGGGACAAGCTGCTGCCAGATACCTCCGATGGTGGCTTATCTCATGAATCTAGTGTTACAGTTCAGTTTGCCATCTGTCGGGGCACAGGCAGGAGACCCCCATACACATTAGACTGTTGGCTGAGCCCAATAGAAAAAGCAGGTTCAGCTTAAACCTCTCTATAGTTTTGCCACCAGGGGGCAGACTACTGTCATTTATTTTAATCCAGAAAATGAACGTCTACCTGGATTTTCACATGAGAAGCTTCTCTGTGCAATGTATGAGCTTTGTGCTGCAATTTTCTGGTGTACAGGCGTGGCAATTTTTGGTGCAAGTGGTGCCAAAAATTGCAGTTTTTTTTTTTTTTTTTTTCCATTATTAAACCCCAGAATTGGCACACATTAGACCAAAAATCTACGCCATGGTGCATGGAACTCCTGGCGATGTACCAGAATAGTTACTTCTCAATAATTCTGTCACATTGTACTACAGCAGGGTTTGCTATTAAAGCTGGTGTAGGAAACGGCAGTCTTAAAGGGGTTAACCAATCCTATAAAATGTCCACCATATGCTGGTCCCCTATACTTACCTGGCTCCTCGCTCCCTGCGCCGCTCCTGTTCCCCCGCATCGCTGCTGCTGCTTCTCCGCGTGCGCGGATGTAAGCATCTGGTTTTGGGGGCTGTGGAGCAGCCAATGGCAGGCGGGGACTGGGACGAGCCTCCTTAGCGTCACCCACGATGCTAAGGAGGATCATCCCCGTCACTGCCTGCCATTGGCTGACCCCTGACACCAGATGTTTTCCTACGCTTGTGGGGAGCCGGGTAAGTATATTTAATCTGGGGACATTTAATAGGATTGAAAGATCCCTTTAATACATTCCACCCCCTTTAGTTTCGCTCCTCTTCAAGGTCCAGAAATGTTTATTATTTTAAATATTTTTTATGTTTTTTACATTTATATTAGATTCACGGAAACATAAGTCAAAGAAGGCGTCCAAGGAAAAACACAACAAAAAGGTAAAGTCTGTCGCCTTTATTCAGCATGAAGTGTCCGTTCTTGTACACGCTGTATTGTTTTTATGTCCAGTGTTCTTCTCTGATAAGTTTTGTGATAATTTAATGAATCTGAGCTCCTGTACTTTGATACCGAACTCCAAATCCCCCGTATATAGAGATAAATGGTAAAATTCTGGCAGCCACCACTAGGGGTAGCTTAGGCCTTTTTCACATTAGCGGCAGCACGGATCCGGCGGGTGAAGGGCGCCGCCGGATCCGTGCTGCCGCAAGTACACGTGTCACACACACACAGACGCAGAAATACTTACATGTCCCCAGCAGCTCTGCACAGCACAGGAGGACGGCGCGCACATAGGAAGATTCCCCACAGCGCCCTCTGCTGGAGGGAGAATCTTCCTATGTGCGCGCAGTCCTCCTCCTCCTGCTATGTGCGGAGCTGCTGGGAGCATGTCTGTCTGTGTGTATGTGTCTGTGTGTATGTGTCTGTGTGTATGTGTCTGTGTGTATGTGTCTGTGTGTATGTGTCTGTGTGTATGTGTCTGTGTGTATGTGTCTGTGTGTATGTGTCTGTGTGTATGTGTCTGTCATGTGTGGTGTACTGTGGATGGATCCGTCATGAACTCCATTGAATGTCAATGGAGGACGGATCCGTTTACTATTGTCACTCCAAACGGATCCGTCCCCATTGACTTGCATTGGGGGTCATGATGGATCCGTCTTGGTGTGGATGCCCAGGACGGAGAGCAAACCGCAGCATGTTGCGGTTTGCTGTCTGTTCTGGAGACGGAACGGAATGCTTTCAGGAGCATTCCGTTGTCTTCAGTTCAGTTTTGTCCCCATTGACAATGAATGGGGGCAAAACTGAAGCGTTTTTTTCCGATATTGAGCCCCTATGACTGATATCAATACCGGAAAAAGAAACCGCTAGTGTGAAAGTAGCCTTAGAAGCTTATTTCTAGTGATGAGCAATTTGTCTCATTGGCCAGAGATGTCAAGTAGCACGGGGTGCGTCTTCAGATGTAGATCTCTGGTGGATAAGACAAAACGATTTGTACGTCTCCATTTGCTTATCTCTACTTATTTCCATTGAACTCATAGTAAAACCGTGTGTGGTAAGCTCCCCCTAGTGGTGGCAGGTGTTCTAAACTGGAGTTAAAGGGCTGCAAAACCTATGCCCTGTTCGCAAGTTAAAAGAGGTCCAGTGTGGGACCCCCACCAGTCACAAGAAGAGTGGTCTCATAAGAATGGTATGGGGGTCAAGAATTTCTGCTGCTGTTCCATTCATCTCAATGAGACTGCCAGAGATCGGCCATTTCCGTTGGTCCCGTGAAGAATGACCCCTTTTATGATCAATTTCCAGGAAATCCTGTTAAAAAAGGGAAAAAATAAAGTTAAAGGGCTTATCCCATGTCCAATTTTATCCAAAGCACCATATAATGTAATATGTAACCTCTCAATATGAATTGCTTAAAGAGAAAGCCTATTCTGTGCATTCAAGTAAATACTTTCACACACGGGCCTTCTAAAGGCCCCTCAATGCAGCGTCCTCTTTCTACAGCAGTCGACACACCTGCGCCGTTTATATTTTCTCTGCATTGGCGTTTCACTGGGATCTCTGATTGTGAATATTCATCAGCTTTTTCTCTACTTGTCAGAGAAAAATCAGGGCAAGTGCAGTGGCCTTGTGGTCCTCTGACAAGCAGAGAAGATCTACTGTCGGTAGCCAGGGCTTCAACATCTGTCTATATTTTGACGAGTACAGAATAGTGATTTGTAGGGTAACATCCATGTATTCTGCACTTGTCAGTAGAACACACCTCCGTCAGTATGTGTTTTATAATGGCTGTGTGGTGACGACATGTCTGAAAATAACGACTTGTATCATCGTTTATGTACGTCTGTAAATCTATCCTTATAGTTAGATCCATCTGTATGTTTATATCAATGTTTAATATATTTACGTGCTCCTCAAATACCTTGATATATGGGGGAGCTGTCCATGTCGACCACCGTGGTCCATGAAAAACTATTTGTGAGTGGTTGGTAATTATGGGAAACTCTTTTGCTATAATTTCCAAATTTCTCTCCATGTCTCAACATTTCGGCTGAACATCATGCTTTATCTCCGGGCTTCTTGAGTTTGCTCTACGTCTGTTGCTCAACGTGCTTCTAACGTATTCGCTCCACTATGTCGCACCCCACATCTACATTATGTGTGTGCGGAAACTTTTACAAATATATTTCCATAGTAACATAGTTTATAAGGCTGAAAAAGACATCTGTCCATCCAGTTCGGCCTGTTTTCCTATAAGTTGATCCAGAGGAAGGCAAAAAACCCCTGTGAGGTAGAAGCCAATTTTTCTCACTTTAGGGGAAAAATTTCTCCCCGACTCCAATCAGGTATCAGAATAACTCCCTGGATAAAGGACCCCTCTCTAGTAACTATAACCTGTAATATTATTACCTCCAGAAATACATCCAGGCCCCTCTTGAACTCTTTTAGTGAACTTACCATCACCACCTGGAGTACTGTGTACAGTTCTGGGCTCCTGTGAACAAGGCAGACATAGCAGAGCTGGAGAGGGTTCAGAGAAGGGCAACTAAAGTCATAGCTGGAATGGGTGGACTACAGTACCCAGAAAGATTATCAAAATTAGGGTTATTCACTTTAGAAAAAAGACGACTGAGGGGAGATGTAATAACTATGTATAAATATATCAGGGGTCAGTACAGAGATCTCCCCCATGATCTCTTTATCCCAAGGACAGTAACCATGACGAGGGGACATCCTCTGCGCCTGGAGGAAAGAAGGTTTGTTCACAAAAATAGAAGAGGATTCTTTACGGTAAGAGCAGTGAGACTATGGAACTCTCTGCCAGAGGAGGTGGTGATGGTAAGTTCACTAAAAGAGTTCAAGAGGGGTCTGGATGTATTTCTGGAGTGTAATAATATTACAGGTTATAGTTACTAGATATGGGTTGTTGTTGATCCAGGGAGTAATTCTCATTGCCTGATTGGAGTCGGGAAGGAATTTTTTCCCCTAAAGTGAGGAAAATTGGCTTCTACCGCACAGGGGTTTTTTTGCCTTCCTCTGGATCAACTTGTAGGAAAACAGGTCGAACTGGATGGACAGATGTCTTTTTTCGGCCTTATAAACTATGTTACTATGTTATCTCCTCAGACAGAGAGTTCCATAGTCTCACTGCTCTTACCGTAAAGAATCCTCTTCTATGTTTGTGTACAAACCTTCTTTCCTCCAGACGCAGAGGATGTCCCCTCGTCACAGTCACAGTCCTGGGGATAAATAGATGACGGGAGAGATCTCTGTACTGACCTCTGATATATTTATACATAGTTATTAGATCTCCCCTCAGTCGTCTTTTTTCTAAGGTGAATAACCCTAATTTTGATAATCTTTCTGGGTACTGTAGTCCACCCATTCCGGTTATTACTTTAGTTGCCCTCCTCTGAACCCTCTCCAGCTCTGCTATGTCTGCCTTGTTCACAGGAGCCCAGAACTGTACACAGTACTCCATGTGTGGTCTGACCAGTGATGTGTAAAGTGGCAGGACTATGTTCTCATCATGGGCATCTATGCCCCATTTGATGCAACCCATTATCTTATTGGCCTTGGCAGCAGCTGTCTGACACTGGTTTCTGCAGCTTAGTTTGCTGTTCACTAAAATTTCTAGGTCCTTTTCCATGTCAGTGTTACCCAGTGTTTTACCATTTAGTATGTACTGGTGACTTTGTCAGTGTTAAACCTATTTCCCGCAATTAGTTCTCAGCTTCTGCTGGTAAAGCCTTCCATGTTCAGATATTCATGAGCAGCGGTGATGCTATCCGTATGGTCACCCAGCAGCATAGCAAAAAACACATTGGGGCAGATTTATTAACCCCCTAACTGTTTTGCCAGAGTGGAGCTCCAGCAGTGGGAAAAGTAGCTAACTGGAGGGGGAGGGCTGCTTTAGATGCTGCTACCTCCTGAATGGTAGCAGCTAGAAACATGCAACTGATCTTGTTTGAAAGCATACATTCCAGGCTTTCAGACAAACAAAATTACAGCAATATGTTCAGGACAGAGAAAGATATCACTGATACAAATCGGGATGATGTGAATGCAGCTGAAAATGAAAGTAAAAACAGGTTTTACTCCCGACTTGATTTCTCACAGCGATTTCTCCTCTGTTCCTCTCCAGTTAGCTACTTTTCACACTGCCCTAGCTGGACTCGGTCAAACCAGTTAGGTGGTTAATACGGTATAAACCCAGAGAACACAGGCAGAAGTTGGGAAAAATGTATCACTGTGGTGCCTTCTGGGGCAGCTTACGTTAGACCGTTTATTTAGCAGCCCCCTGGTGGGGGTTGTGATGCCACTTAGCCGATCCACCTTTTGTAGACCCGTTTCAATATTGGCTAGTGAAGCGCAATGGGGGGAATTTAGCACTCGCCCACATCCCAGAATCCTCAGAATGGGGCCACTCGCTCCAGTTTTGAAAAGTGGATGGGAACGTGGTATGAATTTAAACCAGATTTATCAACTTGGCTTTTTCTTAAAAATAAAAAGGCACACATCTTCGCAGTCTTACTGTAGTAAAGAGGTGTAGAAAGCAGATTAACATCTCAATACAGAAGTGTAAATGCCTAAATGCACTAGATTTTTTATTATAATTATTATTTTATCTACATTATATAGCACTGACGTGCGACATTTGTTAAACTTGATATGAATTACGACGACACAGACTCCTGTAAAACTGGCTTCTCCATGCACGTGTCCGTATTTTAGATTAGAATCTAATGATGTGCTGACTGCAGCCTTGCAAATAAAGATAGAACATGTCCCATTTTTGTCCTTTTTGCAGACAGAATAGGACATTTCTACAGGAGGTGGAAAAAAATGGCACCATGTACACGGCCGGTATTTTGTGTTTTTCAGGTCCACACTTTACAGACCGCAAAACTGATACGGTCATGTGCATGAGGTCTTAAGGGTAAATGCACACCATCAGGATTGCGTGCGGATCTTCGTGCTGAAAATCCGCAGCGTAGGTCATGTACATTGTATTCTATGAGAATTTGAAATTCTCATGCACACCATGCAGATTTTTTTTTTTTTTTTTTTTTTTTTTTTTTACAACGAATTTTGACCTACGGTGCGGATTTTAAAATCTGCAGCTTGTCAATTAATTTTATTTTTCCTGTCCGGATTTTCTCCATTCACTTCAATGGGGAGAGGAAAATCTGCATGTAAATCCGCACCAACTAACGCGGGTTGACCGCACAGATTTCCTTGCGAAAACCTGCAGATTTTAGTGCGGATTGTCTGCACATAAATCCTGAACGTGTGCATTTAACCTAAAGGGGTTTTTCCGGATTTTCGTATTGATGGTTTATCTTCAGAATCAATAAGAGATCGTCGGGGGTCCGACTCCAGGCATTGCCAATCACTGAAGTTCCAATTAGCGCAGTCTATTTGATAGCAGCTGTGCTTGGTTTCTCAGCTCATCTCCATTCACTTGAATGGGACTGAGCTGCGACTAGGCCAGTGGTGGCGAACCTATGGCACGGGTGCCAGAGGCGGCACTCAGAGCCCTCTCTGTGGGCACGTGCACCCCAGAAAAGTCTTTGGTGTACCAATATGTCTTAGATCTTTCCTGCCATTCATCAGCGCAGGACGCACTATGAACGGCACAGGCAGCGCACTGAATGTAGGCTGGCTATTATAGCTAAGTGATAAAGTACATGGAAGATATACTATACTGGACTGTAGTAGTCAGGGTAAATTGCCGTATTGGTACTTTGCGATAAATAAGTGGGTTTTGGGTACTTGGTCTGTAAAAGGTTCACCATCACTGGCCAATGCCATGTGACAGATAAACACATCACGCGACCTCTTCGACTCCCAGCACCCCTGCCAATCTCATATCGGTGACCTATCCTGAGGATAGACTATCAGTATTAAAATCCTGGAAAACCCCTTTAATCTCCTTCATTTTGTCCAAGCACACGTCTGGCGCACTGCATGTAAACCACTTTTTAGTCGCAATTTGAGCCCGAAGTCTGGGCATTTTTGGCTTTGTAAATCTTCCGCCATGTCTTGCTAGTTTTCTGGACGTCAGGGCTAGGAAGAACACGACTCAGTCCTACCAATCGAACGTGTACTTTTTTATTTTGTTACAGGATTATATTGTATTCTCATTTGTGGACACTCGTGGTTGGATTTCTTCCAAAAAAGACAACTAGAGAGGTACTTACAACATTTATATTTTTTATAATTTTTTTTTTTCATACAATTAATTTTTTTTTTTTTTTTTTTAAATGTAAAAAGTGTTTTTGTTTTTTTCTTTCAGACCTTTTTTTTGGCTACAGATTATTACAGGAATTGTTCCTCCGTAAAACTTTCATTACATACTTTTCCGGTAAGTCTTTTGAAGGATTATCATCCATAAAAGAATCCCTTGGAATAAAAAGTAAATTAATAACGATTTCTTCTATGTTTCAGGTCGGCTGAGGAGTTAATTTCTCCCGTTCAGTTATGCCGTCGTGTATAATTAAAGGTTGCTTCAACACGTGGAAGACAAAAGACTCCAATGTTATTCTTCACGTCTTCCCAAAAGATAAGGACGGAATAAAACTGTGGCTAAGCCAGTCCCCGGAACACTTCCCGAATCTAGAGGAGCTGGTTGAGAAAGTATACTCCCAAAATAAATATGGCACCGTTAGATTGTGCTCGAAACACTTCAACGACGACCAGTATTTCCACGAGGGAACGCGACGAAGACTCAGGCCGAACGCTGTTCCTACCATTTTCATACCCGAAACTTTACCTTCAGAGAAAGTGAAAAAAAAGGGCATCAAACGAAAGAGAGCATCGAAAAACGACGAAACCGGCGAAGGAGCCTCGAGCAGCGTCCTGTTCTATTCGCAGACATCCGATCCTAACAACCCGCTCGTCCAGCAAGTTTTGCCGTCGCACTTGCACATTGTGCTTCCAAGTACGAGCCTGTTGTCAATGGGGAAACCCAGGATGTACGACAAGGCCGTCAACACGGATTACTTCGTTGACAAAAAATGCCGAGCGGTGGGGACGGATCCCCATTTCGGCAAGAGAAATTGCGTCACCCAAACGTTGCCTTGGAAGGGGAAATCTCAGGGTTCGCTCTGTACCATTTTAATGGGAGATTTAATAAAACCTCTTCCGAGAACATCCGAACCCAACCTTTGGCAGAACAAAAACACCACGTCCTCGAATATAGGCACCTTAAACCATAGTTTTTTTCCAAGAACCTCCCACACCTCGACTGGGCGTGCCGCCAACATAATTATTCCGAGGCAGAAAGAAGTGAAGCTAGAATCTGGTGAATCTTATACCGACCGCCGCAATGGTTCACCATCATCGGTCTCTCCGGTCCCTTTCACACCGGTGAAAGAAATCAAAGAGGAGAGGATGAGTCCTACACCAGAAAGCGATGGATCGCAACTCATTCCCGATCTGGATTATTCTAAAGTTGTGGTTAAAAGTGAAGATGGCGATAGTGACGAGTCCGCATCTAACACCGACGTCTCGGAAAACGATAATTCGTCTACCAAGGATTTTTCTGAAGGACATTTCAGCGACCTTGAAAATGAAAATGACGGCAATTTTACAGTTTTAAAAAGCTGTTTGTTCGATCTGATCAAGCTGATTCGCTGCCAGTATCGCGGCTCGTGCCACGCCACATTGACGAATGTTCAGGTCAAAACCTTAGGCACAGTGACCGCCATCGATGTTCTGTGCTCCAACGGCCACAACTCTACCCTGTGGCACAGCGAACCCACAAAAGCTCGAATGGCTTCTCAGCAGCCCGAGTCTTCAGAAACGGAGACGTTTTTCCACAATTTTGAATATGATGATCTCTCAGATTAAATACTGTAGGCTGAACGGACCATACGCGTTTCCAGCCTTTCACCAGCACTGGCAAATAGAAAAAGAAAAAGCTTCAAATTTGGTTTGGAAATTTGACTGTTTTTCCATGAGATGGACTATCTAGGGTTTTCTTCAAAGAACTGCATTCCATGTTTGAGGAGACCACAAAGAAAATGGCGTGTTTCAGCAGGTGGCCCTTAAAGGCAATCTATTACCAGAAAATTCATTGGTAAACCAGGCACCATGGGGGTCATTATATCGCTCTTGCTGTGCCTGCATTGTGCCAGAATTTGTGGCCCACTCTTGCCATGAAGACAAAGGTTTTTTTTTTTTAGACTTGCCCAAGGTTCACATGTTGCATTGTGAAATCCTGAAGGCTCTTGCGGGAGAGGAAAAACTCGCCAGAGTTCACCGTATCCAGCGTCGCAGGATAATGCCGCAAACCACCTATTATGGGATCCGAAGGGGATCCAGGCACTTTCTGGCAAAGTACTGCAACTTTTTGTCCGTCCAAAAGCCAGCATTTCTGCCAGAACATGGTCAGATCCCATAACTGTTAAAGGGAGTTTTTAACCTGTTTGTCACCTATATAACGAAGAGCAGTGCCCCACAGAAGATTGCAGTCACATCCCAGACATACCTGTGTGCACTGTGTGTCTGTATTACATGTCACATCCCAGACATACCTGTGTGCACTGTGTGTATGTATTACATGTCACATCCCAGACATACCTGTGTGCACTGTGTGTCTGTATTACATGTCACATCTCAGACATACCTGTGTGCACTGTGTGTCTGTATTACATGTCACATCCCAGACATACCTGTGTGCACTGTGTGTGTGTATTACATGTCACATCCCAGACATACCTGTGTGCACTGTGTGTCTGTATTACATGTCACATCCCAGACATACCTGTGTGCACTGTGTGTCTGTATTACATGTCACATCTCAGACATACCTGTGTGCACTGTGTGTCTGTATTACATGTCACATCCCAGACATACCTGTGTGCACTATGTGTGTATTACATGTCGAGGAAAAGCACTTTTATTCTGCTGGAAAACAGCTCCCAAGTGCTCTGCTGCTGCAAGTGCCTAAAGCAAACCAGACTGAAGAGGGGAGGGCTGCTTTTTGGTTCTGACCTTCTTTGAAAGCTGAAATTCCAAACTTTCAAATGATATCAAAGTCACAGCATTATATCCAGTATATGAGAATATATAGCTGTTTGAAATCCAGTCAGGAGAGAAAGCTGTTTTTACTTTCACTTTCAGCGGGGCACTTGGGAGCTGTTTTCCTGCAGAATAAAAGTTATTTTCCTGGACATGTAATACAGACACACAGTGCACACAGGTATGTCTGGGATGTGACATGTAATACAGACACACAGTGCACACAGGTATGTCTGGGATGTGACAGGTAATACAGACACACAGTGCACACAGGTATGTCTGGGATGTGACATGTAATACACACACACAGTGCACACAGGTATGTCTGGGATGTGACATGTAATACAGACACACAGTGCACACAGGTATGTCTGGGATGTGACATGTAATACACACACACAGTGCACACAGGTATGTCTGGGATGTGACATGTAATACACACACACAGTGCACACAGGTATGTCTGGGATGTGACATGTAATACACACACACAGTGCACACAGGTATGTCTGGGATGTGACATGTAATACACACACACAGTGCACACAGGTATGTCTGGGATGTGACATGTAATACAGACACACAGTGCACACAGGTATGTCTGGGATGTGACATGTAATACAGACACACAGTGCACACAGGTATGTCTGGGATGTGACATGTAATACACACACAGTGCACACAGGTATGTCTGGGATGTGACATGTAATACAGACACACAGTGCACACAGGTATGTCTGGGATGTGACATGTAATACAGACACACAGTGCACACAGGTATGTCTGGGATGTGACATGTAATACAGACACACAGTACACACAGGTATGTCTGGGATGTGACATGTAATACAGACACACAGTGCACACAGGTATGTCTGGGATGTGACATGTAATACACACACAGTGCACACAGGTATGTCTGGGATGTGTCTACAATCTTCTGTGGGGAACTGCTGTTAGTTATATAGGTGAAAACAGGTAAAAGACTCCCTTTTAAAGGGTTTTTGGATGGTTCATGGCAAATGTCTGATATAGTGAACTCCTTTGTCAGATTTCACCATGCAGATGTTGACCGTTCCCTTTGCACCAGATTTTTTATTATTATTTGCACCTATTTTCTCCGTGTTTTGTTGCAGTCTTAGGTTTTTGCCGCATGTTTTGAACAGAAACTATATCCGCCCCAAGGCTATATAAAAAGTGGTGTAACATTCTGACAGTATGAAGCCCTGTGGAGCATTGTGTCTCATCGACCCTTCACATTCCAGTACTGGATCACAGACTCCTTTAACAACCCAATCATCTAAAAATACAAATACACGGTCCACCCTCAGTGCACTTAACTGCTCATTTGCTTATAGATTAAAAGTTTTTTTTCTCCAGAATGAAACAATAGATCGCTGATTGAAAGGTATCCTTACTTATCCAGCTGAGCCAGCCCTGCAAGACATTGTGCCTGGTTTGGTGTGAATTTGATGGTAGCCGACTACCTTTTTATGGTTTCCTACATGCGGTCATGTCAATTTTTCGGTCCACAAACAACGGATCTGCAAATTACAGAAAACCATTCTCATCCGCAATACGGACAAGAATAGGACATCATCTAGAATTTCTGGAGCGGCCACACCAATCCGGATACGTGCATGGCCCTATAGACATGAATGGGTCAGTGTGCGATCTGCAAAAATAAGCATGAAGCCTATGAGGGCGATGCTACAGACTGACACATCGGAATCAGAATAGTTGTGTGAGAAGTGTCCAGATAATACACGTCCATTGCATACCTATCACCTGGCTGTAATGTCAGGTAAAAAAAACCGCTTAAAACTGTTACTTAAACACTGACTGATAAAAAAAACAAAAAAACACCTTTTGGTTGTGGGCCAAAATGTGCGAAGAGGACCTTTTATCTCTTGGTAATGAAATGGTTGGCTGTAGAACGCCGTGCTTCTCCTTCTGGACTCTAGCGTTGCCAGCGCGGTGAATAAAGGCGTAAAATAAACTCTTAAATGTATTACAACAAACTTTTGTGATGCTCTTTTCTCTCCCCAAGGAACTGACGGTGCAGGGATGGTTGTGGAGCAGGGGAGTCAGTGGCTGCCATGTAGGTGCTCATCCCTAAACCCTACTAGGGTCAATTTCATAAGAAGCCAGTTTACCTCTTGGTAGGTTTTTGGAGTGCGAAATGAAATCGTAGAATCCGGAGGAACCCAGACAGACGTGAGGAAGACATATAAACTCCATGCTCTTGGTTGGACTTGAACGCAGCACCCCAGTGCTGACCATTGTGAACCAAACTTTCCTACGAGGTATCTGACCTCTTTCCTTTTGCCGTACTGGAAAGCTTGACGTCCGCCACAGCGGTGTGCTAAATATTGCGCAAAGAAAATACATTTTTATCTGTGAGGTGTTTGCTGGGACAGATCTGGTACCCCTCCATCAAAATTGGTCTGGATCTGGACAAAGACTTACCATTTGGTCGTAGCTTGTAAAGCCAATACTCGGAGATGTTGTTTCTGTCCTAGGAGGAGAGAGAAACTTTTGGGGGGCCTCGTACTATTGTACCTGTTTCAAAAGCAGATGATTATGAAATAATTTATGCCTCCAAATCTAGATTCCAGAACTAAAACCACTCTGGTGTTCCCCGCCTTATGGGATTTTAATGAGAAAAATACGTACTATAAATCCAGTGCCAAGTACGGATTTCTTTCAGATTGTCCTGGTTTTAACAATTCTTGGTTTTGCTTTCAAACCTTTCTTTTAGTAAACTACTTTTTTTTGGTTTGAAATATTTTTTTTTTTTTTTTTGTTTTACAACATGTCCATTATAACTGATTAAACGTATGTGAAATGAGCTATCCATACGACAGTTTAAAAAAAATTGTGTCCAAATCTCATTCTTTATCTGCTGGGTGGACTGTTCTGTAGGGAAAGGAGTTATTAGAAATACTTTCTTCTAACCATGTACAGAAAGTTTTGTTCACACTATGCGCATACCTGCAAATATGACATTAAATCATTATAATGCCCTGCAGTCCACAAGAGCAAAGTCCAGGATGGGAAGTGTGCTCGTCTGAAACTGAGCTTAAGGCCTGTGACACACGACCGTGGAACATGGGCCGTGAAAGCCTGGACCGTGCTCCCGTCCTCAGAGGGAGCACGGTCCGGGCTTTCACGGCCCGTACCGGACCGTGTTTCGCGGTCGTGTATGACAGGCCTAAAGGGAATGTGTCCTCAGAAAATGAGCTATTGTTTAAATCACGTTTGTGTGTTGACCACCTAAATGTTTTGCCCGAGTCGAGCTTGGGCAGTGTGAAAAGTAGCTAACTGGAGGGGGGAGGGCTGCTTTAGATGGTGATATCTCCTCAATGGTAGCAGCTAGAGAGATGCTGGTCTTGTCTGAAAGCTGACACTCCGGCCTTTCATACAAGACCAAAATGACAGCTGAAGTCCAAGCAACAGAGGAGAAATCACTGTTAGAAATCAAGTCGGGAATAATTGTGCGTAAAACATGTTTTTACTTTTATTTTCAGCTGCATTCACAGCATCCCAATTTCTATCAGTGATATCTTTTATTATTTTGTTTGTATTATTTTGTTTGTTTTATTATTTTTTTATATTTTGTTTGTCTGAAAGCTTGGAATGTCTGCGTTCAAGCAAGATCAGTTGCATGTTTCTAGCTGCTACCATTCAGGAGGTAGCAGCATCTAAAGCAGCCCTCCCCCTCCAGTTAGCTACTTTTCCTAATGCTGGAGCTCCACTCTGGCAAAACAGTTAATGGTTAAACATATTTTTGTCTTTTTTTTTTAATTTTTTTATGTTAATATCGTTAAACAAAAATCATAAAATCCCTGCAGTTTTCGCACTGGCCACTAAGCCTAATAATAATAGGAGCCACTTCTTGGTCTGTACAGATCACTTTACTGCAGTTACCTTCTTATCTGTCACTCTAATCCTGTCTGTAATGATATCTCCTCTGTGTATAGATAAGACAGGGTCCACCATTCACAATAGGTGATTGTCAGAGCTTATCTATTCCCTCCCTGTACAATGACCTCTGCACAGGTCACAGAGCATGGCTAGAAAACTCTCCCATATAAGTCAATGAGGTCCTCTCTTGACCATTGTGTCTTTGGCCCATGTGGCTGCCGTAAAGCAATTTTCTTAATGCTTTCTAGAGGCTGTTAAGAAAGCTCAGGCAAAATGGCCGCCCCATAATCATGTTCAGGATGTAGAATTAAAAAATCGGAAAATAGAAAAAACTGATTAGAAAAAAAGATGTCCCTCTCTAGTTTGAACTAGCAGATAACATTTTCGGTGACACTTTTCCTTTAAAGGGGTTTTCTGGGATGCAGATATTGATAGCCTGTACTCAGGATAGGTCATCACTCTCAGATTGTCAGGGTCTGACACCCTGCAACCCCGCCGATCAGCTCTTTCTTTCAGTTGCTGGAAGCAGCAGTGGACAGAAGGCTGCCCCTCACTGGGTAGTTTCCAACATTGCAGTTCTGCACCTCTGCTCCCATTCTCCTGAATCGTAGCTGAGCTGCAGTACCCCCGCATCGCCACTACACGGTGTATGGAGCCTTCTGCTTCCAGCTCTGTCCACGGCAGCTGCCCGAAGCATCTGATTGGTGGTTGTTTTGCACCCAGGCCCATCTTGAGAATAGGCCATCAATACCTAAATACTTTTTTTTTTTTTTTTTTTTTTTTTTTTTTTTTTAAATATTTCCTAATAATGTGTAAATCAAAATATCAGTGAAATCTAGTTTCTATTTGGATGCAGGCAGATCCGTTATAGTGCAGACGACACATGATATGGGTACCTATTGCCAATAATTCTGTGAACTGACCGCATCTAACGCCTTGTTCAGGACACTTTATATCATCATTCCAGTCACAAGTACCAACCCGACCACTGTTCTAATGATCCCAATTTACAGCATTATAAATCCCTATGATCCTATTAGTCGGTCTGAGATTTACAGCAGGAATACAGATGGTAAAATGTGCCCACATTGTGGCAGTCTAAAACCAGCAAAGCTTAAAGGGGTTCTCCGGGAATTAAGAAAATTAAAATACATAAATATTACTTTATTATAAATATATTCCCAAATACCTTTCATTAGTTATAATGGCTTGCTTTGTCTAGGGAGCAATCATTAAGAGAAACAAAATGGCCGCTTTCCTATTAGTACACACAAAACCTGTCCTAATCACACAGCAGGACAAGTTACTTCACAACACTGAGGTAAAGAGCTGCCTCATCCTCCTCTCCAACTTGTCAGGGATTATGATTCTGAATACAGTTTAATATGATATTTAGCTGAATCTTTGTGGGAATAGAGTTCATGAGGAGACATGAAGGACAGAGAGGACAAGCTGTGGTAATGGAGACTGCACACAAGTGCTGCTGCTCATCAGCCACATCTGCTCATGAACTCAATTACTTCAGAGATTCAGCTAAAGATCTTATCATCTGTATTCAGGATCATAATCCCTGAAAAGCAGGAGAGAAGGATGAGGCAGCTCTTTACCTCATTTTTACGAAGTAACTTGTCCTGCTGTGTGATTAGGACAGGTTCTGTGTGTACTAATAGGACAGCGGCCATTTTGTTTCTCCTAATGATTTCTCCCCAGACAAAACGAGCCATTATAACTAATGAAAGGAATTTGGGAATATATTCATAATAAGGTGATATTTAAGTATTTTCATTTTCTTAATTCCCAGAGAACCCCTTTAAAGGCTATGTACACCTTTTGGAGTCATTTTTTTATGATTGCATTTAACTTATTTTTGGCTAAAAATCATATTTTCAATTGGTCTTTATTAAAAATATTGAGCTGTTCAGTCACAAAGGGTTAACTGTCTAGCTGTGTCAGTGGTACTTTCACTTTGTGCCGGTCATCGTCTGCTCCTCAGATGACGGAATTGAGAAAAAAAAACACAGGCAGCTAGTAGAGTTTCTCAGCTCTGTACACAAAAAAGGATTCCATATTGTTAATAAAGACTAATTGAAAAAGTGATTTTTTAGGTCTAAATAAGTATAATGCAATAATAAAAAAAATTGCCCCCGAAGGTGTAAATATCCTTAAAAGCCTTAAAGTAAAATCCAAAAATATAGTTACATGCCAGTATAATAATGATAGTTTAGTTTGTATAAAAACGTATTCGATATTTGTGTGATAATTGGGAAGATCTCCTTGACTGTTGTGTAAGATTGTTTTCAACTGTATGAATGTTACCAATAACTGTATGCTGAATCCAGAAGAGGGCAATTTTGCAGAACGGGTGAAGACCCATTAATTTCAATGGGGCAGCAAAAGATTCAGATGGCACACGGTTAGATTGCTTCTTTCATAGACTCCAGTGCATTAGCATTGCAGTCTACAGGAATAATGCAGTGTTCTTATGGAGCCACAGGAAATAGGAACTAATGAGCAGCAGCCTCTGCCCTCCTGTGTGAGACTCTGGCTCCCCCAGTCCCCACTGGGGGGAGCTGGAACACATCTAAAAGCATGCATTTCTGGGTTTTAGCCCATCACGTTTAGCCATAGCAGCTGAAGGGTTAAAAGTCCGCGACCATTACTTCCGGTCTCAGACATTAGCCACGGGTGTTACTGTATCAGACAGCAAGCGCTCACTGCACTATCTAACAGTTTCCTTTTTTAAAGGGAACCTGTCATCAACTTTATGCTGACCTCACTGAGGACAGCATAAAGTAGTGACCGAAATGCTGATTTCAGCAGTGTGTCACTCAGGAGCTAATAAGTAATTGTCGAGAACCAGCATCATAATCATTGCAGCCCAGGCATTGAAAAGAGTCAACTCTACCTGAGAAGAGTCATGGTTATTCCTAATCACCTGCTCTCCCCACCCATCTGCTGATGATTGGCAGTTCTCTCCTAGACAAAAAGGGAGAAAACTAGGTAGAAGTCTGTCGGTCATCAGCAGGTGGGCAGGGAGAGCAGGAATTCATGAATAACCAGGACTCTTCTCAGGTGGCCGGGACTCTCTTCCAGGCCTAGTCTGCAATGATTGTGATGTTGGTTCTCGACAACCACTAACTTTTAACTTATAAATGACATTTGCTGAAATCGAGTCACCTGTCTCTACTTTATGATGCCATTAATATGGGCGGCATAAAGTTGATGACAGGTTCCCTTTAAAGGGGTTCTCCGGGAATTAAGAAAATGAAAATACCTAAATATAACTTTATTATAAATATATTCCCAAATACCTTTCATTAGTTATAATGGCTCGTTTTGTCTAGGGAGCAATCATTAGGAGAAACAATATGGTCGTCGTCCTATTAGTACACACAAAACCTGTCCTAATCACACAGGAGGACAAGTTACTTCACAACACTGAGCTAAAGAACTGCCTCATCCTCCTCTCTGCTCTGCTTGTCAGGGATTATGATCCTGAATACAGTTTAATATGATCTTCAGCTGAATCTCTTAAGGAACGGAGTTCATGAGGAGACATGAAGTAAAGAGGAGGTGGAATGTGACTAATGAGCAGCAGAACTTGTATGCGGTCTCCATTACCACAGTCTGTCCTGTCCGTCCTCTCTGTACTTCATGTCTCCTCATGGACTCCATTCCTACAGAGATTCAGCTGAAGATCTTATCAGCTGTATTCAGGAACATAATCCCTGACAAGCAGAGCAGAGAGGAGGATGAGGCACCTCTTTAGCTCAGTGTTGTGAAGTAACTTGTCTTGCTGTGTTATTAGGACAGGTTTTGTGTGTACTAACAGGACGGCGGCCATTTTTTCTCCTAATGATTGCTCCCTAGAGATAACGAACCATTATACATTGTGAAAAGCATTTGGCAATATATTTATAATAAAGTAATATTTAAGAATTTTCATTTTCTTAGTTCCCGGAGAACCCCTTTAAAGTCCCAGCCAGCGCTGTACATGTATGGCACTGGTTGTGAAGGGGTTTATTAATACTGGGAGCATGGGAACATTATGTACCTGGCCAGTGGCCATGAAGAGTGCTGAAATTTCCCCGTGGGTTATATGGCCAGTCTGCCCCTGCCTGAGACCATTCATGTCTGTAGTTGTCTCTCATTCAAGAGAGTGGGCTCAATCAGAACGCTGCAATGAATAAAGAATGGATCAAAATCTCCTCCAGGAGCAATCTGGTGATGAAGAATGCTTTTTCCAGCATGATGCAGCACCATGTTACGAGGCAAAAGTGATAAAGTGGCTCGGGAAACAAAACATTGAAACTTGGGGCGCACAGCCAGGAAACTCCCCAGATCTTAATCCCATTGAGAACCTGTGGTCAAATTAGCAAAAGGAAAAGAAAGAGAAATCCACTCTGGTTTACTAGAGAGGTAAGAGCTATAGTGAATGATAAAAAGTCTGCCTATAAGAGGTATAAAGGGTCTGGAAGTGTAGCGGACAGAGAAGTGTATAAAATTATACAGAAGAAGACAAAACAGATTATTAATGCTGCTAAAGCTTCAAAGGAGGAAGAAATGGCCAAATCTGTTAAGGAGGGAAATAAAACATTCTTCAGATATATTAGTGACAGGAAGAAGAAAAACTGCGGCATTACAAAACTTAGCAATGGAACAAATCTGTATATAGATGGGAATAAGACGGTCGCTGACCTTCTGAATAACTACTTCTGCTCAGTTTTTTCAGATGGCGACTTTCATAATCAGAACATGGCTGGACATAGCATTGCCTCTAGTTGTAAGGTTTCAGCCCCAGTGTTTTCTGTAGTGGTAAAAATGATGGAGACTCTACTAAAAAAGAAGGTAATTGACCATCTAACAACAAACAACTTGTTGGACCCAAACCAGCATGGCTTTACTGAGGGCCGATCATGTCAGACTAATCTCATTGATTTCTTTGACTATGTAACTAAAGTGCTGGATGAAGGTGGTGCTGTGGATATCGCCTACCTGGATTTCAGTAAAGCTTTTGATACGGTTCCCCATAAAGAGCTGATAGAGAAGTTATCAAAAATTGGACTTAACCCCTGGATAATTCAGTGGATCTGCAGTTGGCTGAAGGACAGATACCAGAGGGTTGTTGTTAATGGAGTGTATTCTGAGCAGAGGCTGGTTACAAGTGGGGGCCACAAGGATCTGTTCTGGGTCCTGTTCTGTTTAACATGTTTGTAAGTGACATAAGGGACGGCTTGGTAGGGAAGGTTTGCTTGTTTGCTGATGACACAAAAGTGTGTAATAGGGTTGATGTTCCAGGAGGTGTCTGTAATATGGAGAATGATTTATCTTTATTAGATAAGTGGTCAAAACAATGGAAACTGCACTTCAATGTTTCCAAATGTAAAATAATGCACTTGGGGAGAAGAAATCCTCTATCTGAGTATCGTATTGGCAGTTTTGTGTTAACAAAGACCTCAGAAGAGAAGGATTTGGGGGTAGTCATCTCTGACAGCCTCAAAATGAGTAACCAATGCAGCCAGGCGGTAGGGAAAGCAAATCGTATGCTTGGCTGCATAGCTAGAGGTATAACAAGCAGAAAGAGGGAGATTGTGATCCCTCTGTATAGAGCTCTAGTGAGACCACATCTGGAATACTGTGTTCAATTCTGGAGACCTTGGGGGGAATTTATCATTAGGAAAATATTTGAAGTCAGTTTTGCTTCAGTCTGTGTTGGAGTACTTTCTGCCACATTTATCAAACGTCACAGGTTGTTTGATAAATGTGGCTTGTCCTTAAACCTAACACTTCTGTCTAGAGAAGCTACTCCACTTTTCCTACTCCACCCTCCTCCTGGAGTGAGATTGCGACTATTTTGCGACTTTTTTTAAAAAGTCGCAATGATAAATCTGGAGTGAAACTCATTAACATGGCTAACCACACCCACTTTTCCACCCATATTACAAACTGGAGTGAGTTGTGTACACATGCAAAAAGTCGCAAAAAAATGCGCAAAAAAGTCGCAAAAGCCCTATTGTGCGACTTTTTGAAGACAGAATTCTGGAGTGAAGGTGTGATAAATCAGGGCCCTTATCTGCAAAAGGATATTGCTAACATAGAACGGGTCCAAAGAAGAGCTACAAAAATGGTGGAAGGTCTAAAGCATAGAACTTATCAAGAAAGACTCAGAGTTCTTAATATGTATAGTCTGGAGGAAAGAAGAGAAAGGGGGGACATGATTGAAACCTTTAAATATGTTAAAGGACTGAATAAAGTTCAGGAGGGAAGGGTTATTAATAAGAAACAGAACACAAGAACAAGGGGGCACAATCTGAGGTTAGTTGGGGGAAAAATCAAGAACAACATTAGAAAATATTACTTCACTGAAAGAGTAGTAGAAGCTTGGAACAAACCTCCAGCAGAGGTGGTTGATAAATCCACAGTAACTGAATTTAAACATGCCTGGGATAAACATGTATCTATCCTAAGATAACAATAAAGGAATAATAAAAGGGCAGACTAGATGGACCAGGTGGTCTTTTTCTGCCGTCAATCTTCTGTTTCTATGTCAATCCTGAAAAAAATTGGTGGACAAACTAACACAGAAATTGTGAGTAACTCCAGGCACTGATCAGACAGGAATAGGTTGTCATCAGTCAGTATCTGGCCCAGAAGCTGATATCCAGCAGTCTTGAAAAAGAAGGGTCACCACCGGATATATTGACTCTTTGCATAAACTTGATGAATTTGTCAAAAGATACTTATAATTGTACTTCAGTTTACCATAGAAAATATCCAAAAATACTCCAGTAGCAAACTTTGTGAAAACCAAAATTTGCGTCAGTTGCAAAACTTTTTGGCCATGACTGTAGACTACAATAGATCTGGTTGGTTGACTGGTGGACTGAGTTGTCCGAGGACAGGAAGTGTTGCAGGTGGGGTTCTTCTGAGAGCCCGTTCACCGGAGATGTGAACACAGCCTAAAGAGGTTGTATGGCAATAAAAAAAAAGTCTGCTTTTTTTTTTTTTTTTCCAGAAAAAGCACCACACTTGTCCATAGGTTGTGATTGGTATTGCAGCTTCCTCCCATTCACTAGTACAGGGATGTCAAACTTGTGGCCGTCCAGCTGTTGCAAAACTACAACTCCCATCATGCCTGGACATCCTACAGCTATCAGGGCATGCTGGGAGTTGTAGTTTTGCAACAGCTGGCGGACCATGAGTTTGACGTTCGTGCCCTAGCAGCTAGGGTTCATACATCCACATGTCTGCAACACTGAATATGAGTTTTATTTCCTCAGAAGAGAAAAAAAGACAGCAAGTCCAAGAAGAAGAAGGAGAAGAAAAAGAAGCGAGAGTCCAGTCCTGTGCAGATATCCAAGGTGCGGTAGAGGTTCCGCTATTGTAAATGGCTGGATCAGACGAAAATATGGTCTAGTTCCAGTGATCACATGGACCTTGTCCAGTGCGCCAAGCATGAAGCTGCACCCTAGTGGTGGAGCCAATTTTTTGCAAAAAAAAAATAAAAATGTCCAGAGCTTAGTGCCCTGGACACGAGTATGTTCATGGACTCGCTTCAGTGCATCTTCTGTAAAAACTGAAGCAATTTTGCAAGTAGTCTGGATTGAAAATAGCCTACCGTTTAGTGTATACAGCTCCTATGTAGACATGTGTCTCCATGGTTACAGAAAGCAAATAGCCCAGTGTCATCTGATCCTGCGGTCATACTTCCTTTTGTTTGTCCCCTTTTACATTATATATTTTTTTTTTTATTTTTTTTTTAGGTTAGGATGGCAGAATCAGACTACACAGGCTTTAGTCTGTAACCATGGAGACTCATAAGGCTGCATAGTAGCGACAGAAACAAAGCGGTAGAATATTTTTAAAGGTTATGTACACCTTTGGAGGCAATTTTTTATGATTGCATTTTACGCATTTTTGGCTAAAAATCATTTTTTCAATTGGCATTTATTAAAAATATTGAGCCATTCTGTCACAAATGGTTAACTGTTTTGCCAGCTGTGTGACTGGTACTTTCACTTTGTGCTGGTCATCTAATAACCCTATATCTCTAAACTACTGAGAGGTCAGAAACACTTTATTTAAGCCACATTCTTATCACTAAGATGAGAACTGGGCTATGAGTGTTTATAATGTCAGAGATAAGGAGCCCATCAGCTAATCAGATGACGGAAAAGACAAAAAATCCACAGGCAGCTAGTAGAGCATCTCAGCTCTATACAGAAAAAAGGATTCCATATTTTTAATAAAGACCAATTAAAAAAAATATTTTTAGCTTGAAAGGAGTACAATGCAATAATAAAATAAATGACCCCCAAATGTGTACATAGCCTTTAAGGTGCTCTTGATATTAGGTGTACATAGCCTTTAAGCAGAGTTATTTGCAGAGCTGCTTCATTTTTTTATTATAGGTAGAATAGAGCAGTAGAAAAATTGTAGCAGAGGCGGAGAGAGCCATTAAAGTTAGTAATCTGCCAAATATTTTTGAGCTGGGCGTAGATATAAAATACGGGTCAGACAATAGTCCTCTTCCCCTGGATCGACAGTGTTATTCCTATGCATGGTACCGCCAAGCACTTGCATGTCTGCCGCTCCAGTCAAACGAAGGAACACAGGCCCCCATTCTAGTCATTGCCATGGGCCTCAGCGATCCAATCAAACATTTATCCTCTATCCTGTGCATAGGGGCCAAGTTGTAATGGGACAACCCCTTTAAATTGTTATAGTACTGTGCTGTCTGGTAACAGAATTTTGAATTTAGCTTTGGCTGTGAACGGAGAAGAAAGCATAATGGGATTGATTTACTAATACTTTCCATAAACTTAGACAGTCTTAAACTACATCTGATTTATGACAGTGGCTGCTGCTGGTTGTTGGCTTGGTGTACTTCCAAAAACACGTGAGAATTTTGGCACTTTGTTTGGAATGCGATGACTCCTTTAAGCCACACCCTTTTCCCTAAACAGTCATGCCCTTTCAAATAAACCACATTCCTTGTCAGGAAAAGTGTGTAAAATAGTTAAAGGTGTACACTCCTTTACACGTGATGGCCTGTCCTCAGGATAGGCCGTCAGTATCTGATCGGCAGGGATCTGACACCCTTCACCCCCACCGATCTGCTGTTCTGCAGTAGCTCCAGGGCCAGCGCTACACAGCTCTGCCCATTGTAACATAGTAATCCATCCAGTTCAGCCTGTTATCCTGCAAGTTGATCCAGAAGAAGGCAAAAAAAAACCCTGTGAGGTAGAAGCCAATTTTTCCCACTTTAGGGGAAAAAAATCTTTCCCGACTCCAATCAGGCATCAGAATAACTCCCTGGATCAACGACCCATCTCTAGTAACTATAACCTGTAATATTATTACCCTCCAGAAATACATCCAGGCCTCTCCTGAACTCTTTTAGTGAATTCACCATCACCTCCTCCTCAGGCAGAGAGTTCCATAGTCTCACTGCTCTTACCGTAAAGAATCCTCTTCTATGTTTGTGTACAAACCTTCTTTCCTCCAGACGCAGAGGATGTCCCCTCGTCACAGTCCTGGGGATAAATAGATGATGGGAGAGATCTCTGTACTGACCTCTGATATATTTATACATAGTTATTAGATCTCCCCTCAGTCGTCTTTTTTCTAAAGTGAATAACCTTAATTTTGATAATCTTTCTGGGTACTGTAGTCCACCCATTCCAGTTATTACTTTAGTTGCCCTCCTCTGAACCCTCTCCAGCTCTGCTATGTCTGCCTTGTTCACAGGAGCCCAGAACTGTACACAGTCCTCCATGTGTGGTCTGACTAGTGATGTGTAAAGTGGCAGGACTATGTTCTCATCACGGGCATCTATGCCTCTTTTGATGCAACCCATTATCTTATTGGCCTTGGCAGCAGCTGTCTGACACTGGTTTCTACAGCTTAGTTTGCTGTTCACTAAAATTCCTAGGTCCTTTTCCATGTCAGTGTTACCCAGTGTTTTACCATTTAGTATGTACTGGTGACTTGCATTATTCCTTCCTATGTGCATAACCTTACATTTGTCAGTGTTATTGGATAGAGCCAGTTACTGCAGCATTGAAGTTAATGGGGAGCGGTACTGCAGTGACCAGCTATGGACAGAGCTGTGTAGTGCTGGTGCTGGCTTCCAGCCCTGGACCTCCTACAGCTGATTGGACCCCTGTCAATCAGACCCTAAGGATAGGCCATCACTTGTAACGGATTGGACAACCCCTTTAATAAATGTGGTGCAGGGCATGTAGGCCATTTTTTTGGCTTGCATTGTGTCCAAATTTTGCCTTAATAAATATGCCCCAATGTAATTCCCATTTTCTTGAAATTTTTCGATATACGAGTATACATTACATTATGTTGTGCCACTGAGCGAAGATTTGTAGTGGCCTTGCGCTCCGAGGGTCACAATGAATGATGGGGTCTGTCCCCAATCCACAATTTTATTGTGGTAGGTATATTGATGCAGTGAAAACAAATAGCAGTATAATATGTGAGAGTGTACATCGCCCCCGTGGGATGATGACGTGGTACAGTGGCCAAATGAAAATCATGTTTATAGGTGGTGCTGTATACCCAATGATCTCCTTATGTAACCCTTATTATCATGAGAGGGAAATCCAATGTAGGCTAATGAAGACTATAAGAAATCCCTGTGCTCAGGGAAGAGGTTTAAGTGCCTTGTCTGTTTCTGCTTTCACTTCCCTTCCTCGAAATGCAAAATGCGGACGTGCAAACTGAAGAGGCTGTCCAGGAGTAGAAAAGCATCAGTGATCTCTTCCAGAAACCATATCAAACATGTCCATGGTACTATGTGGTATTGAAGCTTACTTCCATTGACGTAAATAGGGTTAAGCTGCAATACCACACATAACCACCAGATAGGTATGGTGCTGTTTTTAGAGGAAAGTAGCCATATTTTTGAAATCCTGGACAAGCCTTTAATTATTTTAACCTTTACAAGATGTATAAGGCGGAACTTTGGTAAAATTGCATTTGTTTAAAGGAGTATAAGTGTTTTGGCTGTGACCCCTTCAATTCAGTCCCTTCATTGTTTGGCCACCTGGCTGTGCGGGGAACTTCAGCAAACTCCATTCAAGTGAATGCGGCCAGCTGTATAGCTGGTGGTTGAGCGCTGCTGTGCAGGGAAATACAGTGAACAGCTGTAGTCTTGAGTCATTTTATGGCACTTTCATTCTCTGGACCTCCAAGAGATATGTCATCACTATACAAGATTAAGTATCCCTTTAAACATGTACTCGATCCTTTAATCTTAAAGTAAAGGTTTACTGACAAGAAACGGTTTCTTTGTCAGCTTCCAGAAAGAAGTGGAAATTGCAAACTGTCTCTAGAAGAAGATAAAACATATATGTCCTGTGATCACAGCAGCATCAGCATTGTTTCAATCATGTTGTTTCTGAAGGGTGAACATGTTGGACAGGGGTCAACAAACTACAGCACTCCATCTGTGGTGAAACAAGAACAGCCAAGCAAGTATGCATGCTGGAAGTTGTAGTTTTACCACAGGTAGAGTGCTGTAGTTTGCTAACCCCTGTCCAACACTTTCACCTTTCAGAAGCAACATGATTGAAACAATGCTGATGCTGCTGTGATCACAGGACATGGCTTTTATCTTCTATAGATCAGCAGCATCAGCATTGTTTCAATCATGGACATAAAATTTTGTGTGCACACTCTGTCTGGGTAATATGGTCTTTTATTAGTATAGATTAAAAAATAGTGTTGCTTGTTAAAAGGTAATAAATAAAATACGATAAAGTATAGTATAAATAAGATACTGTTTCTAATTAGTACCAGCGCTGGAGATAAAATATAATATATATGCTTTAATTTAAATGCACAAAGATATTATAGAACTTGGTGATATTTACATATAATGGAATTAACATATATTCCTATTCACATATATTAAATATTTAAAGAAGAACTCCCGACAAAAATTTTATTCCATGTCCTGCTAGAAATGTACATGATATAATCTGTAGTGAATGTCATTTTCTTACCAGTGTCTGAATTTTTGACTTCTATCATCCTGAAGTTTCTTATCTGTGTCATGTGACCAGCAATTAGACCCACCAACTCACACATAGACTTATGTGTGGACAGGAAGTCTAATTCTCTATGTATTCCTATGGGACTGAAAGTGAGGCTCCCATAGGAATGAATAGAGCAGTTACTGGCTTCCTGTCCTGGGTCAGTTGGAGGTCAGGGAGTTGGTCACATGACCCAGCTACAATAAGAAGAGAGGTTTTTACTCACAGAAACAGTCACTGTTAAGAAGATGACAATCACTACAGATTATATCATGCACCTTTCTAACAGGTCAGAGAATAAAAATTATGTGAATAGGAATATGTTACTGTAATTCCACTGTATGTAAATATCACTAAATTCTATAATATCTTTGTAACTGTGTATTAAAATATAATATATGTTTGAATTTAATCTCCAGCGCTGGTATTAATTAGAAACAGTATCTTATTCATACTATACTTTATCGTATTTTATTTATTACCTTTCAAGCAACACTATTTTTTAATCTATACAAATAAAAGACCATATTACCCAGACAGAGTGTGCACACCAAATTTTATGTCCATTTTCATCCTTTCTACGATTATTGGGTAAATCGTTGGTAGAAGCACCTCGCATCCATTATTCTGCAGCTGTGAGCCACTAAATACTGTGCCTTTTCCTCGTTGTTTAAATCATGCTGCTTTTGAAAGGTGAAAGTGTAGGACAGGGGTCAGCAATTTGCAGCACTCCACCTGTGGTGAAACTACAACTCCTAGCATGCTCCACTTATTTCTGTGGGAGTTCCAAGAACAGCCAAGCAAGTATGCATGCTGTAGTTTGCTGACCCCCGTCCAACACTTTTACCCTTCAGAAACAACATGATTGAAACAATGCTGATGCTGCTGTGATCACAGGATATAGCTTTTATCTTCTTTTAGAGACAGTTTGGACTGTTGCTGATATCTGGTGTAGGCGTAAGTGTAAGGAGTACCATGAAACCTTTTGTCTGGATAGCCCGCCTGGCACGGGTGCCTACTGACACAGAAATCACAGTATGGCACGTGGTATGTAATTCTCACAAGCACCTTGTCTACACAGGTAGATCTCATATGACTTTACCTTGTAATTCTTTGTCCACTAGTTCTTAAAAGATAAAAAGAAGAGTGAGAATTACAGTATGATCACAGGGAAGAAGATCAAGATGAAAGTGAAGAAGAGCAAAGAGGACAAAGAGGTAAGTCCTTCCTGACTAGACGAGCCCAACACATTTGCATGTGTGATGGCTATCTATGGGAACCCACATAGACAGAAAGGGGGGATCTGGGGGCATCTGAGACTGAGGCGCTGTATAGGACCATATTAATTATATGTGGGGTCATCTAGAAGGCTCTTATAAATGCATTCATGGGTATAGACAGTGATTGTGACACTTTTCCCAATTGTGGAAAACTTTTCCATAAAAATGGTCATAGGGAGCACACAATGTATTAGTAATGAGATGCACTAATTGCCAAAATGTGTGCAAACCCGTAAATAACGATTTTGAGATTAGGAAATAGGATCTTTTTTATTTAGCAAATTGCACCACTCTTGTCTGAGCTATGACTTCGGTTGAGCTGCAATACCAGACATGGCCTATGCACAGGAGTGGTGCTGTTTCTAGAAAAACAACTGACCCCCCTTTTTTTTTTAGTAATTCTATACAACCCATTTGCTTTTTCTTTTCTTTTTTTTTTTTTTTGTCGTGCACGTTTTTTTGTTTATTCCCAGTAACCTGCTGTCTGGTGACATGATGCTTTGTCTTCTTTTCTCTATAGAGAGACAGAAATCGAGCAAAACTTCTGGAATTCCTAAACTCTTCAATGTGATGGAGCAGCCATTACGTTCTTGTTTAATTTTTTCTTTTTTTATTCAGATACAAGACAGATACACCATCATTATTAATGGATGCAGATCTTGTAGTCTGTGTCCACAGGGTTCACTTACTTATGCACCTACGTACTGTATTCTGTTTATTCTTGCCATTGGATGCTGTGGGCGTCTGCTAAGTAATTATGGTGCTTATGGGGTCGTCCATAGGGACACCCCCGTTTATTTTCCATTTGGAACTCAATGAATCAAATCCGATTTTTATTTTTCTAGTCCGGTATTTCATTTTCCATTATAAGTGGGTGAAGTGGGTTTTTTTGCATAGTTGTTTTTAAGATCACCTGTCATCTCTTTTGACACGTCTGTTTTAGTAAATAATTATATTCTTCATAGAATAATAATTCTGGAGCAACATTTTTTTAAACTCTGTGTTGTGCCATCGCTCTGTTATTCCTCCTGGAAATGCACGGGTACATTGATAACCATTCCCACTATCTAAAGGGTGTGTCTCCGATACTGTCCAATCAGTGGTGACCATGTCGGACTGCATAATGACTCAACCTTTTGCCAAGAGAAATAGTAACACCCGGTTGTCAGTTTATCCATTTCCAGTAGGAATAAAAACAGTACTTAGAATTCTAAGAAGAGATGCTATTTTATGGGAAATACATGTATTTACCAAAACAGGCAGGATGTGCGCCAGTCCCCTTTATATGGTATGTCCACCTTTGTTTCAATGCATCTAAAATAATAAAGAAATTAGGCAACTTTGCGAAGAAAAATATTTTCTTGATTTGTGTATGCAGCTCCTGTGCCATTAATGTGTCTCCATGGTTACAGACTACAAACAAACCCTGTGTAGTCAGGTTCTGCGATCATACGCATCCATTTGTAACCTTCAAATTTATGTTGGGTTGGCAAGTCATAGAGAACAGATGGGAGTGTGACTGCAGGATCAGACTACGCAGGGTTTGTTTGTAGTCTGTAACCATGGAGACACACAGAACTCTGTACTCGAAGACTTTTGCATTCCTTTAGATGGATTAGAGCAGGGGTGCACAACCTGCGGCCCGGGGGCCACATGCGGCCCTTGATACCATTCTGTGTGGCCCCATCCATCTGGTAACAGACATGTATGTCCATGTTTTGTGGCTGCTCACATGCATTTTTCATGTATTTTTCCCATTAGATGGGACTCCTGGAACTGTAACTAGACATTAATGGTATACACTGTGTGTTCAATCTGCCATAAATACAGTATTTCAGTTGGTAATACCCCTTTAAATTTTATTCTCGGCCCTTGACGTTGGTTCAGTCGGACAATGTGGCCCCCACCCAGAAAACGTTGTGCACCCCTGGATTAGAGAAACTGAGGAAAATAGTTTCAATGGTGGACATTGCCTTTAACATAATCATTGACGTACGTTTTTTTTGCAGTGCTGTTGTAGTGCTGGTTTGCGCCGTCTCATTACCACTATGTGTGAACTTCGCCTAAGGGAATGGAATCAGCCATCTGACCTATTTTAATTTTCCACTTTTGCGCTTTCGAAATCGAGCTAGTCCCAGCCTTTCGTAATAACCCATATTACGGATAAATTGCACATTCCAAAAATCTGTAAAATGAACAGAACCATGAAAAGAAAATGCAAGCGCTGGATCCAGAATATGACACCAACAAGGCCGATGAACCCCTTTGACTATAATGGGGATAGTCGGGTTTAGTGGTGGTTCGTCCTGCTCTTTTGTCAGACCTTACTAGTAGAAACTTCTCCATAAATGTGAACCTAGCCTTAAAGGGGTCCTCTTGCTTCAGCAAATGGCATTTATTATGTAGAGGAAGTTAATACAAGCCACTTACTAATGTATTGTGATTCTCCATATTGCCTCCTTTGCTGGCTGGATTCTTTTTTCCATCACATTATACACTGCTCGTTTCCATGGTTACAGACCACCCTGCAATCCAGCAGATGGTGGTCGTGCTTGCACACTATAGGAAAAAGCGCCAGCCTATATGCGCCCCCACGGTCCCGGCCATTAGAGAGGCTGATGCTTTTTCCAATATTGTGCAAGCACGACCACCACTGATCGATTGCAGGGTGGTCGTAACCATGGAAACAGGCAGTGTATAATGTGATGGAAAAATGAATCCAGCCAGCAAAGGAAGCAATATGGACAATCACAATACATTAGTAAATGGCTTGTATTAACCTTCTCTACATGATAAATGCCACTTGCTGAAGTGAGACAACCCCCTACACGTTACATTTTCGTTGACCCACTATCTACATGTCCCCTGAGCGATGATGTTGGCAGAAAGAAGGATTAGGCAAGTTGAATTTCAGCTTATCTCCCATAAGCCACTGCCAGACTCCAGACTCTGCGGCGGCTTTTCTTCTGCTACAACAAAAAGCTTTCCTCTTCCCCTGCCATTGAAAACACATGCATGCTGGGCTGAACTGAGCATGCATGTATATGATGAAGTCGGAAAGAATGGCTTGGAGTTTAATATTGAGGAGCCATTATGAGGTTAGGTCATCATTTTCTGATCGGTAGGGATCCAACACTGGCTCCACCACCAGTTAGCTGTTTGATGAGGCTGTGACGCTCTGGTGCGCAGTGCAGGCTCTTCACAGCACAGCAAGAACAGCGCCGTACATTGTATAGTGGCTATGCTTGGTATTGCAGTGCAGACCCATTCACTTGAATGAGACTAAGCTGTGCCTAGGCCACGTGACCAATAATGGTGACCTATGCTGACGATGGGCCATCGTTTTTTTACTCTTGGAACACCCCTTTAATATGATCTCACTGCTAACAGTCTTAAAGGGTATGTCGTCTTTTACAACCAATTTTTGTTATTGTTTCAGTTTATCTAAAATAAAGCGAAGCACCTCTGCCAGTCTTGATCATGCTCAGCGTACAGATTTGTGTATACAGCACCTATGCTCATGTATGGGTCTTCATGATTAACAGACTATAAGCCCTCGTCTACATTTCCGTTTTTCACTGACGTGTGCTGTCCGCATTTTCCACAGACAGCACACGTACCCTGTGATTTAAATGGGTCTGTTCACATTTCAGTATTAATTACAATCACTGAGACATGCACTACTTTGATCCGGGATGCGGACCAAGCACGCCCATTGAAGTCTATGGGTCCGTGAAAATCACTGACATCCGTGTTGTGTGCGTGCTGCGTCCGTTTTTCACTGAAGAGTAATAGGAGATTATTTGGAAATTAATTTTTAGATGTGCAACGTCAGTGAATAAGGGATGGTAAAAACGGACACACGGATCCTTCACGGACAGCTTCACGGATGAAACATGTACGCTTTTTTTTCACGGACGTGTCACTGACACGGAAATGTGGACGAGGCCTAACCTGTGTAGTCTCATCCTGCAGTCATCTGTTAGGGCGCATTCACATGACCGTAGTGTTTGGCGGTCCGCAAATCACGGATACAGGCCTGTGTGCATTCCACAGATGGCGGACCCCACATGGCCACCACTATCCTAGAGAATGCTTATGCCTAATAGGACTTGCTCTATCTTTTCTGCGGGCCACGTAACGGAACTATGGATGCGGACAGCACGCGGTATGCTGTCCGCCTCTTTTGTGGCCCCATTGAAATTCCGCAAAATTGCGGAACAGATGCGGACTCATACGGTTGTGTGAATGAGCCCTTACTCTGTGTTCTCTGCCTTTTACTGTCTGTAAATTATCAAGAAGAATTATTGTTTTTACATTGGGTTTCCCTGGGGTTTCCATCAATCTTCCCGGTGTTTTGATCGTAAGAATAGTGCGCCATTCTTGCTGTAAAAATACGGTTCCTCTGACACCATTAAAGGGGTTGTTCCACAAAAAATATTCTACAATTTTCAAACCAGCCCCTGGATCTGAATACTTTTGTAATTGCTTGTAACTAAACATTTAGTATACTTACTGAATTATTCAATTAAATCTCTCTATAGCGCCATCTGCTGTTTTCCCCTTTTTCTAATTTCTCTGTCCTGCTCACCGAGATGGAAGCACATGCTCAGTTCCATCCTTTATCTGCTATTAGCTGCAGCAAAAAGAACACACTCCCAAGAAAGGACACGTCCCCTAAGATGACGCCTTGAAATAAATCTCACAGAGCAATGAATGAGGAGATCTCTGGATCCATGTCAGGTACAGGGCTGGTTCTAGCTTTGTTAGACAGGTATTGTCATGTACTATATGATGTCTGATTATTATTTTTTACAATATTCATGGGATAACCCTCTTAAAGTTACTGTAGGTTCTGTCAGTGCTGACTAGATCTTCCAGCACCATGGATGCATAGAATACATACAGGGCTTGCTTGCAGTATGTAGCCATAACAACGCATAGATCTGCATAGTGGCTGCGTACACAAAGCGGGAGATTTTTAATCGAATTTAAAAAGATTTTTTTCTTAATATTTTTATTTCAGATGCATTACAGTAATGTTTCCTAACCTGTGACTCTCCAGCTGTTGCAAAACTGCAACTCCAACCATGCTCTGACGTCCTGCAGCTATTAGTGCAAGATGGGAGTTGTAGTTTTGCAGCAGCTGGAGAGCGTTGCAGCAATAAACTGATTGCTGACATGCTGGGACGCTTGCCTTGTAGTGAAGGCGGCTATATTTCGTTTCGCCCTAGTATATAGAGAATGATATTTCGGGTCATAATTTGGGCTCCTCCTCTCGAAATGTTTTTTCTATGATTTTTATGAGGATGCTGATGATTGGATGACTTTCTCCTTTCTTTTCTGTGTTGTCCTTTTATTACATTGACCTGTGATGTCACATGGAAAGATTTCTCATTTTCCCTAAAAGTATCTGGAATCCAGTAAATTTTCTTTTGTACCTTTTCATTCTATAAAAATAAAACCTCCGCTTTTTTGTGGTTTACATTTGTGTCGTTGTGTCGACCTTTATTGCAAGGAGATAATATCCAACTATGATTGCTCCGAGATTTCAAATGGGAAGTCCAGAATTAGAAAAAACATGGCTGCCTTCTTCTAAAAACAGCACCACGCCTCTCCACAGGATCTGTGCAGTATTGCAGCTCGGCTTCCGTCACTTCAGTGGAGCTTAGCTGTTATTCCACACACAACCTTTGACAAGCGGTGGTGCTGTTTTTGGAAGAAAGCAGCCATGTTTTTCTTACCCTGAACAACCCCTTTAAGTGCAGCCTGGGAACATCAAGGCTGCAGACGTTTCCCGTGGTGTGTGCCTAGTGAACTACGTGCGTTATATCTGGATTGTGGTGCATATTTAACCTTACGTATTCGCAAAGGGTGAGAATCTGCCATAAAAATGACAGCAAAATTGACATGTTCCGGATTACAAAAGTCTACAGCATGTCCTCAGTTCCCTTAGAACAGGGATGCTCAACCTGCGGCCCTCCAGCTGTTGTAAAACTACAACTCCCACCATGCTCAGATGTAGGCTGATAGCTGTAGGCTTTCTGGGCATGCTAGGAGTTGTAGTTTCACAACAGCTGGCGTACCAGAGGATGTTGACGTCTGTCCTAAACATACATGCTATATACTGTTGTAGAGCAGCAGCGTTCATTGAGATGGCCGTAAGGGGATATTCACATGCGGCGGATTTGTTGCAGAAACTTCTGTGACTATCTCTATAATACATCAATATTTGATAGGAGCGGGTCCCACTCTCCCTTCCTCCCCATTGGCTGTTGGAAGGGGCCATAGCTCCAGCAAATGGTTTGGCATGACCAATGGGTAGCTTGGTCCCATTCCAGCAAATGGGATTGAGCTGCAATACCAAGCACAGCCACTATACGATGTACGGCGCTGTGCTTGGAATACTGTGAAGAGGCGGCAACGCCAGTCTGGTAACCGCAGACCCTTCAAACAGCTGATAGACGGTGGTGTTGGTAGTCAGACCCCCAACGATCTAATATTGGTGACAGATCTATCATAGTATTCATGAACATTATGCTAATGTGAACAGAGCCGAACCACAAGCAAAACCGGATGGGAAAAAAAAAATGCTAGTTCGTTAGTTTGAGTTTTTTTTTTCTTTTAATGCTTTTGTACAAAGAGAAAAGTCACAAACTTTAGCTTCTCAGTTCAATGTCAAAGCAATCCTGGCACGGAGGGGTTAATAAAACATTCAGAGGTGTCGTAGTGAACATCGGACAAGTACAAAGACAATTCAAAGCAGACTGACAACTCTGCCTTGTTCCGGTATTCCACCATTTAAATGTATGGAATACCGGTGGGGGGGGGGGGGGGGCGTGGCCAGCACAGTGACGTCTCGTGTACAGACTGTTATCTGCTGGTGCACGAATACCAGATTAGCAGGGAGGGAAGCTGACATCACAGGTCATGTGACCCTCATTGAAACCTGAGAAACCAGCAGCTTTAGAAGCAGAAAGTGTATGGGAAAAGCTGTTGTATTTGACTAGTTAGAAACATACAAAGGACAAAAAAATAACTCTGACAACCCCTTTAATACAGTTACATTTGGCTCTGCAGCTTTGAAAAAAACAGTGCACTGCTTCCCTTGACCTCCTAAAACAGCAATTGGGCCCAAAATTTAAGACATTGCGGAATGCATTTACTGAATAATCCACATCATAAGTAGTTCCTCATATATTCCTTTGGAGCTTAAATTTGTCTACTCTAAAAATCAGCAGAAAACATATTGTGCTGCAGATTTTGTGAAGTGCTGCACTCGAAATGAATGGAGGGGAGGCACACATTTCCAACCAACTGTTCCATCCATTTCAATGGGGCCCTACAGGGTACTGGGCCCCCCCAATTTGTGATCGGTGGGGGTCCCAGTGGTAGGTTCCCCTCCAATCTAATAGTTATCCCCTACCCTATGGATAGAGGATAACTTTTTCTAACTGGAATACTCCTTTATATCAAATGGACACCCACTTTTCAAAACTGGACCGAGTGTTGTAAAAATGCAAAAATTTGTGTGCAAATAAGTAAACTTATGATAAACTCTCCAAACATTCATATCTGTAAAGTGCACCATTTATGACCCAGTGACGTGCTGCTCTGTGCTGACTTTCACCACCTTCCTCTGACGTCTCGTTGATCCACTGTAATAAGTATATTTTGAAAATGCTCACCACCACTGGCTCCACATATTTAGTTCCGCAGTAGAAATGCAGGGAACCTGTCGACCCACAGCAGAAATTTTTTCCCACCTTTTTAGACATGATCCACTGTTCTCACTCATATAGCTCCCCATCCCCCTATATCTCTGTATATCATCCTACCCATGCTCTCCATTCTGCCAATGATCTACAACTAACATCCACCATAAGCCGAACCTTTCATCTTCAAGACTTCTGAGCTGCACCAGTTCTCTGGAATGCCCTACCCCTAGCAATTAGTTAATCCACAACATCTACAGGTTTAGGTGCTCCTTATGCCTCTTTTAGGGTGGCCCATCCCATCCTCTAATCTAACTCTTCTCCTTTCACTTACAAACCCCCCCCCCCCCCCCCCCCCCCAACAACCGCATCTTTCAGAACCTGATCCATCATCCCACGGTATCCACCAAACCCTATGTTCTCAGATATCGGCCCGGGGACCGGTTCATACAGCTTTATATCTAATCCATTATTTTGTTAAGATGGCCTTGTACAAAGCAAGCACTTCTTACCTTTTGTGTCATTCCTATCTCCTCACAGATTGTAAGCTCTTGAGAGCAGGGCCCTCAGTTCTCATGTATTAATTGTTGACTTGTTTGTTGCTATGTAACGTTTGTACATGAACCCACTGCGAAATATGTTGGTGCTATATAAATAAAGATTATTATTACATGGGTGATGGTGCATTGTTTCTGCATAGCTTCAGAACCAACAGTTCTGGAGGAAATCAAATGGCAGGCAAACAAAGGGAAGGCAGAAAATGAAAAAAAAAAATGGTATGGATTACGATCTTGGCACAATGAGGCAGTGGGAAATGATCAGACTGTAAGAAGCATTGGGACTAAGAGAACCCCTTAAGAAGAACTCTGACAAGTTCTGCATGAGAGATCCAGTAGAGTGTTTTAAAAATGTAAGTATTGCCCCTATTACAACACTTCTGGCAATACCTCTCATGTTCTTTTTGATATTTTCAAATCATGTTCTTTCAATGGCTACCTGAAGACTGGAGATGAGAACCGCTGGTCTAAACTACCAGATCTTTACATATTACTCACAGTTGTTCTGGAGCCTATATTTCACAAGTTTATAAGGCTACAACTTTGGTCAGCTTTTACTAAAAACATCATTTCTCAGAGTTAAACATTAACTAAAATCTATTTCTACATCGCTTCTAAAAAAGTCTGACTTTTTTTCCAATAAGTGCAAAAAAAAAAACAAAGGCCGAATTGTCCTCAGTGGTCTCCCCTCTGTGGGGCTTAGTCATCTTTGGTGGTTCTGAACTCTGGCATGCTCCAGACCCTGCGAGTAGGCTCTACTTCCCGCTCCACGTCCTCAGAGATGGTCTTAATGTCACTCATGAATGGGTAGATCCTGGCCCGAGACTTGAAGGTGGTGAGGGATAAGCTCATAGCCCTCTTTGTGTTCCACTGCCTTGCAAGTTTCTTTGCATCCTCTTCTTCTTTCATCTTCTCAGAAGCTTCTTGAAGAACCGCCCGGAAGAGACGTGGAACCTCCTGCACCTCTGGTTCATACTCTGCAACCATATGTCGAAATCTGGAAAAAATGGGACCATTAGGAAATTCTAGGTCTTTTTTGGAGGAACCTAAAATTTGTTTACATTTCCCCTCAAATATTGTCACCAGTCTAGATGCCATGTGTCTGTATAGGAAGCTTAAAGGGATTGACCGG
Source organism: Rhinella marina (assembly GCA_900303285.1). Classification (NCBI taxonomy): domain Eukaryota; kingdom Metazoa; phylum Chordata; class Amphibia; order Anura; family Bufonidae; genus Rhinella; species Rhinella marina. The sequence continues at coordinate 165,941 of ONZH01016253.1, forward strand.
TTTGGCCAGACAGGTTGAAAATAACTCATCCCTATGATAGACCCCTTGAAATTAGGTCAGTCAATTTTCCTAATATTTACACCCACAGTATAAAACAGGGGGCTGAAAAGAAAGTATCTTGTGGTTCTTTGGAGTCACATGATTTATCATGATCAGCTCTGAAATTGATCACAAAGTACATCACATGATCCTTTTCCGAGCCACTAATTGGCAGAGAGGGGTCATGTGATACACCATTTCAGGAAACGATGGCACTTTAGGGTGGTTCTTACTGTGGGAAATTGTACCCACAGGTGCGTAGCTAAAGGCTCATGGGCCCTGATGCAAGAGTTCAGCTTGGGCCTCCCTTCCCTCTGCTTTGTGGCCAGGGATGCATATAGCCTTCCTGCTGCCTGTGGAAAAAATTGAAAGGCAACCCCCCCTCCTCCATGCCAAATTTTTGACCTAACCCCTTCTCTCCAGCCAGAGGTGTAACTTGACCAGCATGCACTTTCTATAATACCAAGGTCTTTGGGCCCCCTCAGGCTCCTGGGCCCGGTAGTGACTGCACCCCCTATAGCTACTCCCATGAGTACCCACTAGTAGAATTCTATATCGGTACTATACAAACATTATTATCCTCATAAGTGACAGATTCTCTGAAGTGAATCTCTGCCTCTTAACATCATGTTGTTTTTAGATATAACTTTGTGCTGATTTTTTTATAATATGTTTTTAGCAATTGTACCTCCATTTTTCCTCAAAATTCCCTGCATAAGCGTCCAGTTAAATAAAAAAAAATTCCTCTGATTCCAGCCACCACTAGGGGGAGCTTACGGCACACTGATTATTAAAGGGATTGTGCCATAAACCACTTTTTGTTACAGATCAGTGGTGGTTGTGGAACTACTGTGCCAAGTAACTGGTTTCATTTTGGGCCAAACCCTAAGGGCATTATTCTGACACTGCCTTGGTTTTCACCTTTTAACCCCTTTACAGGGATGTGGACTTTCCTGCAGGAATCCAACCAGACTGCTACCTCCTGTGAGAGTGCCGGTTTACTTGGCAGCTGACCCTCCAGAATCAGGGAATTTAACATTAGAAGAATATTTGAAGTCAGTTTTGCTTCAGTCTGTGTTGGAGTACTTTGTGCCACATTTATCAAACGTCACAGGTTGTTTGATAAATGTGGCTTGTCCTTAAACCTAACACTTCTGTCTAGAGAAGCTACTCCACTTTTCCTACTCCACCCTCCTCCTGAAGTGAGATTGCAACTATTTTGCGACTTTTTAAAAAATTCGCAATGATAAATATGGAGTGAAACTCATTAACATAGCTGACCACACCCACTTTCCCACCCATATTACAAAAGTGGAGTGAGTGGTGTACACCTGCAAAAAGTCGCAAAACTTTGAGCAAAAAAGTTGCAAAATTTTGCGCAATCGCATAAATTTTGCGCACGGGAGTGCAAAAAAGTTGCAAAAGCCCTATTTTCCGACTTTTTGATGCCAGAATTCTGGAGTGATGGTATGATAAATCAGGGCCATTGTCTGAATATGATCCAGGGTGCTTTCACACTCCCATGAATGGGGCTTGCTGAAATCCATTGTGTTTGCTGCCCTATTCAAATGAATGCAACCGATTTTTAGTCGCAAAAAATTCTGCAACAAAATCCGCAGCGTGAGAAAGCGTCTTAACACAGACTGAATACAGCAGGAACTCATGCAGGATCAGATCAGATGTACAGACTGGCAAGGACTGGACAGGCAAACAGAACAACAGAAGCAGATACTGATGATGTTGCTCAGCCCGGGGCGGGATAGACAGACAGAACATATACCTGGGCTCATGAGCCCCAAAACACCGGCAAGTGCCCTCAGACAGAGGCATTAACCCCTGAAAAACTCAGACAGCAAGCGGCAAAAACCCCTCACTCCCACAAGTACTCGGCACCTGTGTATAGGACAGTGGAAAACGTGAACTGTCATACCAAGAAATTACCAAAGTTCACACCCACAAGTACCAGGCATGAATACACACGGAACAGTGGCACGATTTTCACTCTAAGGCCCCGTTCAGACAGCCATATTTTTCCGGGTCCGCATTATTGCGGACCTGCAAAAATACGGGGGCCGCCCGGCGTGTGTGCTGCAGCGCTCGAAACACACGCCGGGCGGCCACATTGAAAATGCCTATACTTGTCCGTGCATACGGACAAGTATAGGACATGTTCTATCTTTTTATGCGCAGCCGCGGCACTAAGCTGTCTCCGTGGAGTGGCTGTGCGCTCCCATAGAGGTGAATGGGGCTGCATGTATTCCGCAATTTTGCGGAATACATACGGCCCCATTCATACTGTCGTGTGAATGGGGCCTAAAGTTAATTTTCATCAATTATTCTACCTCCCATTCCTCCACGGATTGTTTTCTTGTTGTTTTGTTTTTAATTTTCCTCATTTGCAGTTTTCTCTTATCACCCATGCTTGAATCCTACTTCCTGGTTTGTCATGTATCTGCTGTCCCATCATGCCTTAGGGCAGTGAGATGTGTCCTGACATCAACAGATCATGTGACACTAACCACGCCCCTTGTTCCTACCAATGATGCTTGCGTGTCCTACATAACAAGGCTCCATTGCAGGACGTAACCTACAGCAACTGGGTATCAAACATATTTGCCGCAGGGTGCAATGGTAGGCTAACAAGTTTAGAATAAGGCAGTTTTGATAAATTATGCTATTTGGGGAAAGAGATATCACAGCAATATCTGTTGGGTGGGATACATTTATATTAGTGGTAATGATGAGCGAAGTATTGCAAAATTCGATTTTGCTGCTTTGCAGAATTTAAAAAAAAAAAAATGCTTTGTGATTAATTACTTAGTAGTAGTAGTAGTGGCCGCCCCCGTCATTATACCCCTCAGATGGCGCATTCATAACTGATCCTGCAGCTTCGCAGCAAATCAAATTTTCCTTGAAATTCGATTCGCTCAACGCTAATTAGTGGCACAACCCTTTTAAGTCCAGTGCATGAACTGTCTGCAGTAAGCTCCTAAGGAACTCTTAACCTTCCTCATACCAACTATTAAGACATTCTGGATAATTGTAGGATTCCAGCTTTGTGGGAACAGTTTGGGGAAGGCCCTTTCCTGTTCCAGTATGTGCCCAAGTGCACAAAGCAAGGTCCATAAAGGAATGGATGGAAGAACCTGACTGCCCCGCACAGAGCCCTGACCTCAACCACATCCAACAGCTTTAGGATCAACTAGAATGGAGATTGTGAGCCAGGCCCTCTCATCCTACATCAGTGTCTGACCTCACAAATGTTCTTCTGGATGAATCATCAAAAATTCCCACAGACACCCTCCAAAATCTTATAGAAAGTCTTCCCTAAAGAGTGCAAGATGTTTTAGCTGCAAGGGAGGAAGTTCAGAAAAGATCCTGTAGAACCATATAGTGTAAATTTTACATGTGAGGAGAGAACAAAGGGAATAATGTTCTTCATATGAATATTGGATTCTATATCAAAGGTCTATAGACACAAGATATGTAAATAGAACTGGTACCTAGACATCTAGATAGATAATAAATAGAATATGCAAAAATATAATGTGAGCGGCACAGCTAGTGAGCAAAAAGTAAAACGGTGGACGTGATCCAATCCAATGTAGATAAAAATAAAAAATAATTTCACGGCACTCCCAGGAATGTGCTTCAAAAAGGGATGTTCTTTATTTCATTAGAGCAACGTTTCGTATTCACCTCACTGCTTGAAAAAAGTCCCAGTAAGAGGACTGAAACCTCGCTCTGGTGAAATAAAGAACACCGCTTTTTGAAGCAAATTCCTGGGAGTGCCATGAAATTTTTTTTTTATTTTTAGATAGATAGATATGAGATCTTGAGAAAGGCTCCAGTTCAGAGCCGAAACGTCGTGTGTCCCACATGGGTGAATACATTTTGCCATTTTTCTCTTTTATTGTGAGAGTGCTGCCCGTTTTTTGCATTTATTACCGATCTTTGTCAGATCACAGGCTTGCACCCCCTTCTCTTCCCTTTTTACCTGTGCTGCCATTATTTCTTCTTTTATAGATATTAGATAGATAGATAGATAGATAGATAGATAGATAGATAGATAGATAGATAGTTAGATAGATAGAGGTAAGGTCCCTTTAGTGAGAGGGTCCCCAGGCCTGATTGGTAGCCGGTCCAGTCATGTAAGACAGCGGTGCTGTAGCAGGTCCAGTCATGTTAGGCCCCATTCACACAACCATATTTATTCCGTGTCTGTATAAAAACGGAACGGAAGATATAAAGAAAGTCTTCCGTAGTGTTCCGTAATTTTGGGGACCCATTGACTTTAATGGGGCTACGGACGTGTTTTGCGGCCAAGTATAGGACATGTTTCCTTTTTTTTGCTGGAGAACTTCCGTAATATACTGATGCGGAATGCACACGGTGTGCATTCCGCATTTTTTTTCTCCTATTGAAAAATGAATGGGTCCGTATGGTTCCGCATCTTATCCGCAAAAATGCACATACGGTCGTGTGAATGGGGCCTTAGGCCTTGGTGTGGTGTGGTGCAACTAGCAGGTCCAGTCATGTAAGGCAGTGGTGTGGTAGCAGCTCCAGCTACTCTGTACCCCCAACAGCAGTTTTTCCTGCTTAATGCCACTTTAAAAATTATCTACTTCAAGTTAGACATTTTTTTATGAATTCATGCATTTATTATTGCATTTTTATTGGGCGAGCACCAGTTATTAGGAGATCCTGTTCATTGTCTCCAGACTGAACCTTTTCTGTATTAACAGGATACGGCTCCTCGCATTTATTACGATGAATATAAAATAAAGTCTTCGTTCCCAGGATGTTACTGGCAAAAATTAAATCCCGTCTTCCTGGTTGTCATGGCAATGCTGGCAAATTATAAACCACAATTGTGACTTGACAATTTGCAAGACAGAAGATCCTTGAATCAAAGATTGTTTACTAGATATAAATAGCTCTGTATTACTAAGACAGCCATTATAATACTGGGAGGGGGGGTGCCCTTTTGTATCTGAAATACATTAAAGGGGCACTCCCATCATATGGTATACCCACAGGATGTGGCATAAATGTCTCCCACCTCTGGGACCTGCACCTGTTTCCAGATTGGGAGTCCCCTGTCCCACAGCAATGGAGAGCTTTAGCAGAAATGACACACCCCCTGAGCTGTGATGGGGAGAATGCTGCAGCGGACGTGAAACCCTCCTGACCTGTGACAAGGACAGAGCTACAGCAGAAAAGAAAACGCCCTAAGCTGCAGTAGAAAGGACAACCCCTCTAAGCTGTGTTAGGGAGAAAGCTAGAGCAGAAAGGACACACCCTATGAACTGTGATAGAAAGAGAGCTACAGCAGAAAGGACATGCATCCTGAGCTGTGATAGGAAGAGAGCTGCAGCAGAAAGGATACACCCCTCGAGCTTTGATAGGGGAAAAAGCTGGATCAGAAAGGACACGCACCCTGAGCTGTGACAGGGAAAGAGCTGCAGCAGAAAGGACAAACACCTAGAGCTGTGATATGGAGAGAGCTGCAGCCGAAAGGACACAATCCCTGAGCTGTGACATGAAGAGAGCTACAGCAGAAAGGACACAACACTTGTGCAGTGATAGGGAGAGAGCTACAGCAGAAAGGGCAAGCCCCCTGCGTTATGATCGGTAGTGAGCTGCAGCAGAAAGGACACAATTCCTGAGCGATGACAGGGAGAGATCTACAGCAGAAAGGACACAACCCTTGTGCTGTGATGTGGAGAGAGCTACAGCAGAAAGGATAAGCCCCTCTGAGCTGTGATAGATAGAGAACTGCAGCAGAAAGGAAACACACCCCTGACCTGTGATAGGGAGAGAGCCACAGCAGAAAGGACACAGCCCCTGTGCTGTGTCAGAACAGAATCCTGATGGAGACCATTATAAGTCAAAAGGGTCCGTTGGGCGCTATTGGATTCATCATTTGACTGATCCAGAGAAGAGGCATGGCAGCGATTATGAAATAAAGCCATGACGCAATGGACACAGCCTATATTACAATAGTTTCTAGCAGTTGCTGAGAGTCCTTACCGGAGGATGACTGGGCCGCAGTACGACGGATGGATTGTGCTGCAGAAGTCCTCCAGCTGTAGCCTCTCCACCGGGCTGATGTCATAGCTGTGCTTGGGGTAACTGACCAGCCAGCTGTAGTCCACCCCCGTCTTAATCTTCCTATATTCGTTCTCCTTCTCTCGCTGCTGCTTCTCGGCCTGTTTCATCTGCCAGCTCAGCTCCATCATTAAGGTCTCCACCACCATGTCTGCTGGATTCCTCTGGGAAAGTCTTAAGTTGGGCTCATTCCACCGGAACCAGGACGTCAGTGCCATACCTCTCCAGACGTCCAATCTGGAAACAAGAAATGGATCAACACTGTCATCAGTTCTTTTATTTATATTCATATGCATTTATACAGCATCCATTGACTTCAATATGAGACCCCCCACGTGGTTCATGTGAGCTGAAAAAGCTATTATTTAACCCCTTAAGGCCGAAGCTACTTTTACACTTAATGCCGAAGCCACATTTTTTAAATCTGCCATGTGTCACTTTATCAATTCATAACTTTGGGATTCTTTCACCGATTCGACTGATTCCAAGATTGTTTTTTCGTGACACATTGTACTCCACGACAGTGGTAAATTTGAGTCAATATAAATCACCTTTATTTATAAAAAAAAAAAACTAAATTTACAGAAAATTTGGAAAAATTTGTAATTTTCAAACTTTTTATTTCTTTGCTATTAAGGCAGATAGTGATCCCTCACAAAACAGTTATTACTTTACATGTCCCATATGTCTACTTTATGTTGCCATCATTTTGTAGATGTAATTTTATTTTTGGGGGATGTTAGAAGGCTTAGAATTTTAGAAGCAATTCTTTAAATTTTTTAGAAATTTTCCAAAACCATTTTTCTAAGCACCAGTTCAGTTCTGAAGTCACTTTGTGGGGCTTACATAATAGAAACCACCATAAATGACCCCATTTTAGGAACTACACCCCTCAAGGTTTTCAAAACTAATTTTACAAACTGTGTTAACCCTTTATGTATTCCACAAGAATTAAAGGAAAATGGAGATGACATTTCAAAATTTCACTTTTTTTGCAGATTTTCCATTTTAATCCATTTTTTCCTGTAACACATCAAGGGTTAATAGCAAAAAAAAACCTCAGAAACTATTACCCTGGTTCTGCGATTTACAGAAACACCCCGCATGTGATTGTAAACTACTGTATGGGCGCATGGCCAAGCGCAGAAGGAAAGGTGCGCCAGATGGTTTTTGGAGGGCGAATTTTGCTGGACTGGTTTTGAGACACCATGTCCCATTTGAAGCCCCCCCCCCCCCCGATGCACCCCTACAGTAGAAACAACCAAAAAGTGCCCCTATAATTTGGAAACTAAGGGATAAGGTCACAGTTTTATTGATACTATTTTGGGGTACATATGATTTTTGATCACTTTATATTACACTTTTTGTTAGGCAAGGTAACCAAAAATGGCTGTTCTGGCTCAAATTTTTTTATTTTATTTTTTTACTGTGTTCACCTGAGGGGTTAACTAATGTGATATTTTTGTAGAGCAGGTTGTTACGAACGTGGCAATATTTAACATGTATAGTTTTTTTTATTTATTTAAGTTTTACACAATAATATCATTTTTTATAAAAAAAAATCATGTTTTAGTGTCTCCATTGTGAGAGCTGTAGTTTTTTTATTTTTTGGGCAATTGTCTCAGGTAGGGGCTCATTTTTTGCGGGAAGAGGTGACGGTTAGATTGGTACTATTTTGAGGGGTATATGCCTTTTTGATCGCTTGGTAGTACACTTTTTGTGATCTAAAGTGACAAAAAATGGCTTTTTTGACCCTGTTTTTATTTTTTATTTTTTTACTGTGTTCACCTGAGGGGTTAACTCATGTGATATTTTTGTAGAGCAGGTTGTTACGGACGTGGCGATACCTAACATATATAGTTTTTTTTTATTTATTTAAGTTTTACACAATAATTTCATTTTTGAAACAAAAAAAATCATGTTTTAGTGTCTCCATTGTGAGAGCTGTAGTTTTTTTATTTTTTGGGCAATTGTCTCAGGTAGGGGCTCATTTTTGGCGGGAAGAGGTGACGGTTAGATTGGTACTATTTTGAGGGGCATACGCCTTTTTGATCGCTTTCTATTACACTTTCTGTGATGTAAAGTGACAAAAATAGCTTTTTTGACCCTGTTTTTATTTTTATTTTTTTACGGTGTTCACCTGAGGGGTCGGGACATGTGATATTTTTGTAGAGCAGGTTGTTTTTTATCTTTTTTTTTTACTAATGTCAAATTTGAGTTTTGGGGGGAAAATGGGATATTTTTTTTTACTTTTTTTTACACTTTCTTAGACTGAGACCCACTTGGTTCTTGAAGATCCAGTGGGTCTGATTGTTCTATTATACCATGGCAAGCCAGACGCTTCTGAAAGCGTCCGGTTGCCATGGTAACCATCGGGACGCTGCCACAGCTGAGCAGCGTCCCGATGGGAGGGAGAGGGAGCTTCCTCCCTCTCTTCTGGCCACACCATCGGCGCTGCCAGCGCACCGCAGCACCCGATGGGAGAGGTAGGGAGCTCCCTCCCTGTTAACCCCTTCCATACAGTGGTCCCATACGGATGGTCGCCATCCTGAAAAATCATTGCGGGCGGCACTCCCGCCGCAGCCGCCCGCACATCGCCCGCACATTACCCCCCCCCCCCAATCGGCCATCAGAGAAAACAGTGGGGTGGGGGGGATATATATATATATATATATATATATATATATATATATATATATTTATAATATATTGTTAAATTTATTTATTTTTTTATTTTACAGTTTATTTCAGTTACGATCGCTGTGATTGGCTAGTCTGAACAGACTAGCCAATCACAGCGATCGCTAGCCCGGGACCGCCCCCATTGGTCCCGGGCTGGTTAGCTGAGACCCCTGGCTGTAAGTAACAGCCGGGGTCTCAGCACTGTCACCATGTCATCAGACATGGTGACAGTTTAATGCCATGACGGCTTATCCCGTCATGGGGCGGCAAGCGGCTCCTGCCCATGACGGGATAAGCCGTCATTGGGCGTTAAGGGGTTAAAGAGGATTTAAAGGCCATGAATTGCATTTTACTCATTTTGGGCTAAAAATATTTTTTTCAATTGGTCTTTATTAAAAATATTGAGCCCTTCTGTCACAAAGGATTAACTATCTAGCTGTGTGACTCGTACGTTCACTTTGTTGCGATCATCTAATAAACCTTATCTCTAAATTACTAAAAGGTCATAAACACAGTAAGATAAGAAATCAGCTATAAGGAGTGTCAGAGATCAGAGATAAGGAGCCATCAGCTAAGAATCTCATGACTGTACAGAGAAAGGGGCTCAAAATTTTTAATAAAGACCAAATGAAAAGTTGATGATTTTATTTCAAAATGAGTACAATGCAATAATAATTTTAAAAAAATTGCCCTCAAAGGTGTACATAGACTTTAAATATTGATGACCTGTCCTCAGGCTAGGTCTCTAACATCTGATTGGTGAGGGCCGACGAGTCAGTTTTTACATCCTCTTCCTTAGCCTCTGATGCCATGTCTATAGGTCATATGGCCTTTGTGCAGTTCAGTCCTATTCCAGTGTATGGGATTAATGGGGTTATCCAAGACCGCGCCGCTTCTGATGCTGGCACAGCGACGGGTGCAGCCAATAGCAGGCCGCGACGGGGACGAGCCTCCCTAGCATCACGGGTGATGCTAGGGAGGCTTGTTCCCATTGCAGCCTGCTATTGGCTGCCCCCAACCATCCTCCGCCAACCCCCACCCCTTCCCCCCGACATCGGTATCAGAAGCTGTGTTATGGGCCATTTGTGCAAGGGGTGGGAGACTAGGGGCCCACCTTGCTCCGGGGCCCATCGGGGGATTCACCTGTACCCCTGTAGGCCAGTCCGAGCCTGTAAACACATATGACTGCTTATACTAAAAAGATATCTGAGACAACATGTCCACTTTAAAGGGGTTGAACGCTTTTTTATATTGATGATCTGTCTTCAGGATAGGTCATCAATGTCAGATCAGCGGGGGTCCGACTCCCAGCACTCCCACTGATCAGTTGTTTATCCCTTTGGGGTTAAGGCTTATTTTCATTTTTGCATTTTTGATTTTTCCTCCCCACATTCCAATAACCATAACTTTTTTATTTTTCCGTTCACATAGACATATGAGGGCTTACTTTGTGCAGGACATGATGCATTTTTTAATGCCACCATTTAATTTACTATATCTTGTATTGGAAAACAGGAAAAAGTTCTTTGTGTGGCAAAATTTAAAAACAAAAACAAAAAAAAAACAATTCCGACAAGATTTTTTGGGTTTTGACATTGCTGCATTCACTGTGTGCTAAAAATGACCTGACATCCTTATTCTGCGTCTCAATACGAATGCGGCGATGCCAAACCTGTATAGGTTTTTTTTTTTTTTTTACTACTTTAAAAAATAAAAAAAAACCTTTGGAAAAAATTTCTTTGCATTGCCATATCCTGACAGCCATAACTTTTTTATATATTTCGGTCTACAGAGTTGTATGGCTTGTTTTTTTGCATAACAAACGGTGTTATTTATTGGTACCATTTTGTGGTATGTACATCAGAGTTGATTGCGATACCTGAGGGGTTAAACAACAGGGGCAGCCTGATCGCCACTTCCTGTCAGTGCGGGAGAGTGTCGGCTGTATGATACAGCCGGCACCCACCGTTTATAGACCGGGCCCACTGCAAAGGCCCGCTCCATACATCCCCTCAGGCATTGTGACGTACAGTTAAGAGAGTTAAGAGATTGCAGCACTCACCTTCTCGTCACTGTTTATCTGCTTGCCGTCACAACTGCAGTGGCGAGCAGGTGTAATTACAATCACTTAATGGGATGGCCCCCTGCCGATCTGATATTGATGACCTATCCTGAGGATAAGTCATCATTATAAAAAAAACGGACAAACCCATTAAGGTTGTGCTATTAGTATGGTATTTCAAAAGGCTGGCTCAGTCCTCTCTGGAGCTTAGGGCGTGGGCTGACTCCACCACTTGCTTCCAGAAGAGTCCAGTGAGTATAGCTGTAGAGAGTAAGGAAGTAAGGAGCAATCTTCATGTGCTCCTCTTCTTGAGGGTCAGGATGCAAGTCATGGAGCTCTGTCACCTCCACGATGAAAGCAAGCAAGGAATTGCATGGCTAAAGCAAAAGAGAGAGAGAGAGAGACAGCAAGGTAACCCAGCTTAATGCATCCCAGACCCTGCTGCTGCAGAGGGCTAACAGGTTAAGACACCCTATGCACCCCAGAATAGTGGACACTACAGTCAAGGCTGCCAGATTGTACTTGCTAGCCAGAGATCCCAGTATTAGAGACTGTAGCAAGAGAAGGAGTAACCAGTAAGCCTTTGGTGTAAACAAACTGCCTAGCTCATGCTTGGACATCTGTGAGGAATTCACACTATGTATAGATACCTGCTGGGTGGACTACAACTCTTGTTTTGTACACAGTAAAGAGAGACTTTTGTTAATTTCAATCTGACCCGGTCTTTGACCCTCTTAACACCACATGCTGGCCAATACTATCTATCAGCTGTCCTGCCTGGCACCCACATAGACATTAACAGCATGGGCATCTCCACACTATCATCGGGCAGGAGCTCACAGTTACAGGGAGTGCTCTGAGAGAACACAGGGTGCCCCTCCTTCACTGCACTGACCCCAGGGAGCAATGGTCTGAAGAAGAACACCATGACACATCATCATCAGAGCCACTACCACTCCCATCCTCACAGCATGTGCACATCTATTTCTATGTGTATATATGCTCGTAAACACCCCTCCTTTTTGATAAAATCCTGCCCGTGACCCTCAGGTCTGGATGTAACATAGTTTACTAGACAGTGCCAATGAAGTCTATAAGCTACTTTGCGGGTTAGCAGCATAGTGTGTAGACAGATTTTCTTCCAGGCAATTGGATTAATCAGGGATTTCTATATATATCTGTAATTTTCCTCGATTTGATAAAGTGCTCACTGCATAACCAAGTGTCCGAGTGCGACCACGTTACGAACAGTGCTAAGAACCTGTAATCTGAAAACAAATCCCCTATAAATATAAATCCCTGAGTCGTCTTCCTCTGTATACAGTGATCATGACAGGGATGCAGAATTTTTGGAAAATTTTTGTAGGCTTTCATGGACCATTTGACAAACTAGTACAATCATTTATATTTATTTGTGAATTATTTTGCTTTTTTAGTTAACATGAAGTCTTGTGTACATCGGTCAGTCAGTCGAATCCTGAGACCGCAGGACACCTTCAGAGGTCATATGGAGTCCAAGACATTGACATAGATATATTTATAATTCTGAAACATTTCCGTCTCATGTATGTGAAGGAATAATTGTCACACTCTTGTCAGCTGGAACATTTTCACAGCCTTAAAGGGTTTCTGTCATCAGATTTAACTCTTAGCGATGTGCTAATGTCAGCAGACCCTAACGGTGGTATTATTATGTTTATTGGGGGCCCCCTTACTGTGATAATCTTACTTTTGTTATATGTAAATGAGCCTCAAGGAGCAGGGGGAGGCGTTGCCCATGCTCCTAGAGGCTCCGTTTTCCTACCTCCTTCCACGCCCTGAGGTCCTTGATTGACAGGGACAGGCAGAGTTCGTGTCCTGCTGCCGGCCCTGTGTGCTGCACTGCGCATGCGCGAGATTGCCCCGACACACAGGGCTGGCCGGAGAAGACTAGCGCTGGCCCTGTCAATCAAGGATCTCGGGACGTGGAAGGAGGTAGGAAAACGGAGCCTCTAGGAGCAGGGGCAACGCCGCCCCCCCCCCCCCCCGCCGCGCTCCTAGAGGCTCATTTACATATAACAAAAGTAAGATTATCACAGTAAGAGGGCCCCCAATAAATATAATAATACCGCAGTTAGGGTCCGCTGACATTAGCACATCGCTAATGTCAGCTGGTTTAAAAGGGTTAAATCTGATGACAGAAACCCTTTAAGCCCCTTGCAGACGAGTGAGTGTCTTTTTGCGGACTCGCAGTGCAGCACACGGCCTGAACTTCCAGCACTGCCGGGGTCATATAGTATTATATTTATTTATGATGCTATGTAACCCTTAGAGGTCTGGAATGTATAGGATAACACTGACAGCATTATGTCAGTTATTTAAGAAAAGATGATTGACCTCAGGGAGATCAACCATCATCACCACAGAGACACCATCACGTGTCTCAACGTTAGTGAAACTAAAACAAAGCTCCCTGGGAAAAGCAATATGCTAATAAAAGAAGACCCCAGAGCCACCATTACGTGTCTCAACGAAAGTCAAACTAGCCAGGCCTTTCACCGGGAAGGAACAACCAAGGGAAGGGCAGTCCCCAAAAGGAGACCACCTATGCCAAGACATGGTATCCATCCACAGACAGCTGTTTCGGGGTATTTGCCCCTCATCAGTGTGGAGTAGGAATCTGGCTAGTGGGAGCAATGCCTAGTAGACGATTATTTAAGAAAAGATGATTGACCTCCGGGAGATCAACCATCATCACCACAGAGACACCATCACGTGTCTCTACTAGGCATTGCTCCCACTAGCCAGATAACTACTCCACACTTATGAGGGGCAAATACCCCGAAACAGCTGTCTGTGGATGGATACCATGTCTTGGCATAGGTGGTCTCCTTTTGGGGACTGCCCTTCCCTTGGTTGTTCCTTCCCGGTGAAAGGCCTGGCTAGTTTGACTTTTGTTGAGACACGTAATGGTGGCTCTGGGGTCTTCTTTTATTAGCATTATGTCAGTGTCATATAATACATTCCAGAACTGTAAGGGTTACATAGCATCATAAATCAGTATAATGCTATGTGGCACCGGCAGTGGTCTAGGCTTCATAGCAGAGTGGCTATAAAGAAACTTCTCCTCAGTAAAAGACACTTGAAAGTCCACCTGGAGTTTGCAAAGAAACCTCAAGTACTCTCAGACTGTGAGGAACAAGATTCTCAATTCTTAGTGTCATGTCTGGAGGAAACCAGATGGTGGTGGCAGCATCATACTATGGGGGTGTTTTTCAGTGGCTGGCACAGGGAGACTGGTCAGGGTTGAGAGAAAGCTGAAAATAGCAAAATACAGAGATATTCTTAATGAAAACCTGATCCAGAGAGCTCTGGACCTCAGACTGGGCTGAAGGTTCACCTTCCAACAAGACAATGACCCAAAGCACACAGCCAAGACAACACAGGAGCGGCATAGGGACAACTCTGTGCATGTCCTTGAGTGGCCCAGAGAGAGTCCTGACTTGAACCCAATCCAACATCTCTGGAGAGGTCTGAAAATGTCTTTCTACCAATGGTCCACATGTAACCTGACAGAGCTTGATAGGATCTGCAGAGAAGAATTGCAGAAAATCGTCTTGAGTAAAGGATCTGAATACTTACCTCAATGTGAGATTTTAGTTTTTCCTTTTCTATAAATTAGCGAAGTGAAAAAAGTGAAATGGTCTGAAGGCTTTCCGAACGCATCCCTGACATTGGTATGGACATGCATGTTGGGTTCCTGACTTTGTGATGGTTGCCTGCAACCTTGTTTGCTTTAGTGAATTAGTTAAGGAGCCTCCTGGTTGAGGTTATGGTGTAATTTTACTACAAGCTGAGGATGTCCAAGTGTTGCCATGTAACTCTAGCCAAAATGTGAATATTTTCAGCACATTTCCATGTATGGACCAGGTTATGGTGTGACCTTGTTCTATTGCTTCCTAGATTAGATTAATATGGGATTATATGTAAATGAATGGAAAGGGTTAAATGTCCCGGGATGTTCAGATTGTGTGAAGATTACATGGTTTGCTTGGAGAATGATGTTACATCTCTGGTTAAAATACAGATCTGTGTCAGGCGGCAGGTGGTCGGATGACGGATAACAGCTCCAATAAATCCCCATTGCTTGGGAAGATTACTGTCTGACACATCTGCAGTCATGTCCCTAAAAGGGCTAATAGCTGCAAATCTTCCATCCTGTTTAGCGCAGAACTTGTGTAAGATTCGTCCTCAATTACCAGCTAATGCCGCTATATTTCTGTGCCAGCGGTGACTTCGTGGCATTGTGAGAATTACACTGACCGAGGTTTTCAGGTTTTATAAAAGTAAAATTTAATCAGTGTACAGTGAAAAGTTCTACAACTTTCTAATGCACTTTTTGTTTCCATTAGTTTACTGTCAGTGAATGAAAACCCTTAAGCCTTGTTCACATTACCCATGCGTGGTATTACAGTGACCTAGAGATGAGCGAATATATTCGCCGATTCGTTGATTCGTATTGAATCTTGGAAATTTTTAGCTGCGAAGCGAATCCAAATATTAAGTGATTCGCTTCGGCTTTGTGCGCATTCGCTACGTAGTTTGTCCTATAAATTATACGCTATTTCTATGTATAAGTTACTGTTGCGTACGAATTCAATTCATTAGCGAAATTTTACTTTTAGTTCGTTTATCGTTTGCAAAAGCCCAGAAAGAAAGCGATCACCTGACCTAGTGGGCAGGGCTTGCTCTGATTGGCTCAGGCTTGGTAAACCAGTGACGCATCACTTCTGCTGCGACTGCTGAGACGAGCAGAAGCATAGTGTGTGAAGTTCTGAGACTATGAGACCTGTGTTGTTGAAATTGGGTTGTAATTGCTCTGGGAATCCATATTACGCATATCAGGGATACTGCAGGGCAAGTTCAGGGCCTGTTCAGGGCTAGTAATTAATCAGGCAGGGAGAGAGAGACAGGGAGAGATAGAGAGAGACAGGGAGATACAGGGACAAAGACCAGCTGCAGGGCCACAGAGTGAATTGAAAAATGTCTGGAATGGATAAGCAAAAGGGGTCCAGTTCCAGCCAGACCTCGAGCTCTAAAAAAAAGGAGAAGGTGGCACAGGGCAGAAGTGCCAAAGGGCCTGTATCTACTAGTAGTATTCGCAATACTTGGCCGTTGTTCCACCAGGCGCACCAAGGCGCAAAATTGTAGTGGAGGAGAAATGGATGAGGTAGTGGAATGGATGGCACGCTCATCTCAGTATCAGCCGGATGATCTGCTGTCATCTGCTGATACAGTATCCATAGTGGCGTAACTACAGCTGACTGGGCCCCACAGCTAATTTTTGATCGGGCCCCCCCCCAGCAACTTCTTTGCAACCCCCAACTCATATGTAACCCCTACTCCTGTGTCTAATCAAGATTGAACTCTAAGACAAGCCGCTCCTCCTACAGTGTCACTGTATATAATGTCATTGTATAATACTTTTGAGGGGCCCCTGACAATAAATTCTTTTAGTCTTCCTCCTTATGGGGGCCCTTTGTGGGTCTGGGCCCCAAAGCAGTCGCTTCCCCTGCTTCCCCTATAGCTACGCCCCTGAGTATCCATAAGAAGCCAGGGGTCAGACTCAGAGCATTCCTCCTGCTGCACCATTCCTCTCCAGCAAAGCCCATCATTATTGTACGCACTTTGTACGCTTATGCATACGTGTTCAAAGAGGTAACGTACCTTTTTACCTGAACGTTCGTTATTAGTGCGCGAATATTCGCTAAAAGCTATATAATTACGTATATTGTGTACACAAGTTAAACAAATCTATTCGTCGAATATACGAATCTTAGGAAAAGTTCGGCGAATGTTCGGCGAATACAATTTTGCATGATTCGCTCATCTCTACACTGACCCATGGTGGAAAACGGAGACATGCACCACTTTGGCCTACGATGCGTCAAAACCTGACCATTGAAGTCAATGGGTCAGTGAAAAAACACTGTCACAACATGAATGGCGTCCGAGTTCCATCACTGTTTCACAGACCATTGTTAGGTGATGCTCTGGACATTAAAAGGGTTGTCCCACAAAAAATATTCTACAGTTTTCAAACCAGCTCCTGGATCTGAATACTTTTGTAAATTGCAGATAATTAAACATTTAGTATAGCTACTGAGTTATTCAATAAAATGTATCTGTATAGCGCCACCTGCTGTTTGCTCTTTTTTTATTTCTTTGTCCAGCTCACTGAGAAGGCAGCACATGCTCAGTTTCATCCTTCATAGCTGTGACAGGGAGAGCGTTGCAGCAGAAAGGAAATGCTCCCTGAGCTGCCAGATTGATATAAACCTAGCAGGGCAATTGGAGCAATGAATGTGGAGATCTCTGGATCCATGTGAGGTACATGGCTGGTTCTAGCTTTGTTAGAAAGAGGTTGTCATGTCCTATATGATGTCTGATTTTCATTTTTTACAATAATCATGGGATAACCCCTTTCATTTTCAGCCAAGCAGTGTCCATGGGATACAGATTAAGAAAAACAGACATGGACCAAACACAGACTCTTCCCAGATGAAACAGGGGTGGATTTTTCACGGATATCAAATGGTCACGGAAATGTGAACAAGGCCTTATTTATAGGCTGTAACCTGTTCATTGACAGTCCTGATCGCAACTGTTAAGTGGACACAATTGTAAGCAGTATAGACCATGCTCTGTGAGTTAACTCACCATCCACACTAATGTCCAGGCTATTTAGCTCACAGAGTGTTGTCTAGACTCGTATCCACTTCTCAGCTGACAGCAGAACTGGCTATGGACAGGTTTCCTGCTTGTGAATAGAAAGAGCGTTCTCATTCACTGACACAGATATTTTGGAAATTGTGAGGAATTAAATTGTAACGTCTATGAGAACGTAAAACATTTAGGGTGTCATTTGCAATCATGAATACACCAATATTAGGCATATTTCTGGCGCAGATTGCGGTGCAAAGGTTATTTGTGCCACAATCTGCGACTTTTCCCTACTGACGCCAGTTCTAAAAAGTAGACGTGACACAGGCGGGGAAGGGGCCTGTTTTCGGTGTAGAAAATGGTCTAAATGTAAGACAGCAAGGAAGCTGTCTTACATTTACAGTGGTGTTGGATACGCCAAAGTTATGTGGAGGCCAGCAACTCTACATAATTTAGGTCGGATCCTCTTCCAGCTATAGGAGTTATTAAGATCAGCGTCTAAAACACCAAGCTTAATAAATGGCCCCCTTAATTTATACAGAGATTGTGCCATATATACAGTAAATAGGACCAGAAAGCCCCTTCAATATTCGCTGTAGAAGCCTGTCACAACAATCCAATGCCCGGAGACCGCTTCGACTGGACTCTGGGATCTTCACTGTGACCTCAGCTGTCTAATAACAGCCTTGGTCACAGCGATCCGCAGCACCACAGGTTGCTGGCAGATCATAATGTGACTCGCCGCTTTTATAGAGTGGGTTAAGCCTCATTCACACGTCCGTGTGCCATGTCATCGCTGATGCCAGTGCACTGGTGACACAGACCCTGAGCAAAATGCTGAGTTACTTTCTTGAATTAACCAAACCTTTCTCCTAAAATGTGTACTGAACAGGTCCAGCACGAGCCGACGGCTCCATACACAGAGCGCGCCGGGGTGTCCTGATATTCCTGAGCTCTCCCCACCTCACATAAGGCACCATAAAACTGAACCCCTTTTAATAACAAAAAAAAATTCCTTTCATTCCCCTCTAAACCCGTGATCACAGGTGTGAGGCAGCACACGTATTATGTAGTATACATCTGGAATCGGAGACGTGGACTCCAGGGTCAGCCCGAGCGTCCCTGTCGTCTCTTGCGCGGCATCACTGAGGTGCAGAGGTGATTATGTTCCTCCTCGTGAGGGACTGAAGGATCAACAGACAAACAACATTTCACTGAGCACATACAATATCTACTGCTTCCAGAAAAACCTCTCCCCTCCCTCTTCTACTGCCCGCTGTAAAATTATTAGCTAATCTCAAATTTAGAGTCAACGTCCACATTCATGACCATTTTTTTAAATTGTTACAATGCATGTAAAATAAAAAAGGAGCACCATTCCAAATAATCTACCATGCAGGTCTGAGTGTCACCGTAGTAACAGACTGCAATCGAACCCTGTGTAGTCTGATCCTGCAGTCACACGTCCTTCCAATTCTACTCTAAGGCCCCTTTCATACGAACTAGTATTCCGCGCGGGTGCAATGCGTGACGTGAACGCATAGCACCCACACTGAATCCTGACCCATTAATTTCAATGGGTCTGTGTACATGAGTGTTTTTTTCACGCATCAGTTCTGCGCTGCGTGAAAAACGCAGCATGTTCTATATGCCCCATAGAAGTGAATGGGGTTTCAGTGAAAAACGCATTGTATCCCCGGAAGCAAGTGCGGCTATAATGTGTTTTATTACTGATGGTTGCTAAGAGATGTTGTTTGTAAACCTTCCGTTTTTTATCACGTGCGTGAAAAACACATCAACACGCATTGCACCCGCCTGAAAAAAACAACTGAACGCAATCGCAGACAAAACTGACTGAACTTGCTTGCAAAATGGTGCGAGTTTCCCTGAACGTACTCTGAACGCATCCGGACCTAATCCGTGACGCTCGTGTGAAAGGGACCTAATGGTCATTTTCTTTATTTTACCTTACAATCCATTTGTCTAGCTCCTGTGTGAGCCTGCAATACACTGATAGTATCATGGCTCCTGATCTTCCCTCAGAAAACTACAATCCCCACAATGCCTAGCTTTCCTGCTGTGAGTGTTGATGTTTATTGATTGGCTGCCTGATATACAGTCCAGTCACACCCCCGCTACTCAATAATCAGCAGCACACTGACACGTCCTTTGTTTCACGAGAACTCACTGAGCATGCTCGACCTGACAAAGGCTCAGAACAACAGGTCGATGCCATGGCAACTTATGAGGAAACAGTGGGTAGCAGAGGAAGAAAACTACTTTCATTACTACTGAACAGTAAATATGTGAAAATGACATTATATTAGGTAATTATTGATGATGAATTAGTCTAAAACACAAGTTATATTTATGGTAACCGGAAAACCTCTTTAATGAGTACTATATCATTTTCTTTGATGTTGTGTAATCCAGTCTCTATTGTTTCCCAGAAGAGATGTAAACAAGTAATATGAGGGTATATTAGGATAAAGATACTGTTAAGCATGCAGCATGATGAAAATATTGTGTTTTGTGCCACATAAATACGCTCAGGATATTAACCCCTTCAACCCCGGGCCTGTTTTCACCTTCCTGCCCAGGCCATTTTTTGCAAATCTGACATGGGTCACTTTATGTGGTAAGAACTTTGGAACGCTTTTACTTATCCAGGCCATTCTGAGACTGTTTTCTCGTCACATATTGTGCTTCACGAGAGTAGTAAATTTGTGACAAAATATTTCATTTTTATTTATAAAAAAATACCAAATTTACCAAAAATTTGCAAAAATTAGCAAATTTCCAAATTTCAATTTCTCTACTTTCATAATACATAGTAATACCTCCAAAAATAGTTATTATTTTACATTCCCCATATGTCTACTTTATGTTGGCATCATTTTATAAATGTAATTTTACATTTTTAGGATGTGAGAAAGCTTAGAAGTTTAGAAGCCATTTTTCAAATTTTCAACAAAATTTCCAAAACCATTTTTTTAAGCACCAATTCAGATATAAAGTGATTTTGAGGGGCTTACGTAATGGAAACCACATAAATGACCCAATTTTAGAAACTACACCCCTCAAATTATAAAAAAACTGATGTTATAAACTTTGTTAGAATGGTTTTTAGGCACCATTTTGTAATTGAGAGACCCTGACGTACCCCTACAGTGGAAACCCTCAAAAAGTGACCCCATTTTGGCAACTACACCCTTCAAAGAATATATTTAGGGGGTACTGACCACTTTGACCCCCTAAGCGTTTTACGGAATTTGGAAACACTTGGCTGTGAAAATGAAAAGTTTAATTTCTTCCAATAAAATGTTGCTTTAGCCCCAAATTTTTCATTTTCACAAGGGGTAACAGGAGAAAAGCACCCCATAATTTGTTCCCCATTTTCTCCTGAATACAGCAACACCCCATATGTGGTGGTAAACTGCTGGGGGCACATGGCAGGACTCAGAACAGAAGGAGTGCCATATGGATTTTGCAGCACAGATTTTGATGGATTGGTTTGCGGGAGCCATTGATTTTCATTTTTTTCAGTTATTGTCTTATGTGGGGGCTCATTTTTTGCGGGATGAGGTGACGTTTTCATTGGTACCATTTTGGGGTACATAAGACTTTTTGATCGCTTGGTATTAAAGGTGAAAAAAATTGCTGTTTTGGCATAGTTTGTTTTTTTTTAATTTTTTTTTTACAGCATTCACCTCATCACAAATCATGTAAAATTTTTATAGAGCAGGGTATGTCTACCATTTTTATTTTTGTTCAATTTTACACATTAGCTGCATTTTTGAACAGAATTAAATCATGTTTTTGTGCTGTCATTTTCAGTGAGCCATATTTTTTTTATTTTTTGGGCGATTGTCTTAGGTAGGGTATCAATTTCTGCAGGATGAGATGAAGTTTTAATTGGTACCATTTTGGGGTACATATGCTTTTTTGATCGCGTGGTATTACACTTTTTGTGAGGCAAGAGGGAAAAAATGGCTGTTTTGGCCTATTTTTTATTTTTATTTTTTTTACAGTATTCACCTGGGGGGCCATCTCATGTAATATTTTTATAGAGCAGGTTGTTACAGACGCGGCGATACCCAATATGTGTACCATTTTTATTTGTGTTAAATTTTACACATTAGATTTATTTTTGAACAGAATAAAATCTTTTTTTTGTGTTGCCATTTTCTGAGACCCATATTTTTTTTATTTTTTGGCCGATTGTCTTAGGTAGGGTCTCATTTTTTGCAGGACAAGACGACGTTTGATTGGTACCATTTTAGGTTAAATACGCCTTTTTGATCGCCTGCTATTACACTTTTTGTGAGGCAAGAGGGAAAAAAATGGCTGTTTTGGCATAGTTTTTTTTTTTTTATTTTTTTAGAGAATTCACCTGGGGGGCCATCTAATGTAATATTTTTATAGATCAGGTTGTTACAGACACGGTGATACCCAATATGTCTAACATTTTTATTTTTGGAAAGTTTTACACATTAGATGCATTTTTGAACAAAATAAAATATTTTTTTGTGTTGCCATTTTCTGAGAGCCATATTTTTTTTTATTTTTCGTATGATTGTCTTAGGTAGGGTCTCATTTTTTGCGGGACAAGATGACGGTCTGATTGGTACCATTTTGTGGTACATACGCTTTTTTGATCGCCTGCTATTACACTTTTTGTAAGGGAAGGTGATCAAAAAATGACTGTTTTGTCACAGTTTTTTTTTTTTTACTACGTTAACCTGGCGGGGTGGATCATGTGATATTTTAGAGCCGGTCGATATGGACGCGACGATACCTAATATGTCTATTTTACTTTTTTTTCCTATTTTTTACAATTTTTTTTTACTTTTTTGTGAAAAGGACGCTTTTTTTAACTTGAAACTTTTTTTGTAAAGCCTTATTTTTTCACTTTTTTTCACTTTCTTTTTTTTACACGTTTTTAACTTTTGGGGGTCTGATTCCCTTTACAATGCATTACAATACTTCTGTATTGTAATGCATTGGCTGTAAGTGTATTACACACAGTAATACACTTACAGCCTTCTGCCTGTGAGATCCAGGGGGCTGGATCTCACAGGCTTCTGTAGATGGCAGCCGGATGCCTAAGGAAGGCATCCGGCTGCCATCTAAGCCATCGGGTCCCCGTCACAGCAGCACGGGGACCCGGTGGACACCCCTTCCCACTGCCCGCATCGCATGTGCCGCGGTCAGCGCTGACCGCAGCACATGAAGGGTTAATGCACTGGCATCGGTATTTTCAGCAGCTCCTGCACCCACCCAATCAGCGCGCTGGGCGGGAATTCACTACATGGACGGCGCTGATCGGGAAGGGGTTAAAGGGGTTATCCAATATCAATAAGTACCCCCCACAATTGAATACCGGATGTTTTCATCCGTGCACGGGGAGAAGCAGCAGTGGTGCGGGGACCAAGAGAGGCGCGGGGAGCTAGGTAAGTATATTCAACTTGGGGGACCTGGGCATATGGGGGTAGTTATTGATATTGGATAATCCCTTTAAAGAAGAACTGCCCTTCAGCAAAAAGAAGTCATTGCTATTTTTTTTTCTGTAGGCTGATAAAGATATTTTAGGGGTCATTTACTATGATGAAATACACCTATATTAGGCGTATTTCAGGTGCAGATGGCGGCACAATGGTTAGTTGCACCGTATCTGCGACTTCGCCTCGCTCACGCCAAGTCTAAAATTGTGGGAGTGGCATGGGAGAAGAAGGGGACGCGCCGGCAGACCCATCTCATTCACCATTTTCTACGTATGGTTTAGGCGTGGAAAAAGGTCTAATTGTAAGACAGCTCAGAAGCTGTGTTACATTTAGAATCGGCGGTGGATACAACTCTTCAGCGGATCCACCGCCAGCACAGGGCCTTTATTAAGACTGGTGTCTAAAATGCGGTCTTAATAAATGTGCCCCTTAATCCCAGGAACACACCTAATACCAGGCACATTTCTCACAGCCATTTAGAGCAATAAAATTAAGTAATAACTTTACTTTTGGCGCCACTAGGGGGGGCTCACTGAAAATAAATTGTCATTAAGTTTAATGGGAGCTGTATACATTCCTATACAGTGAGCACCTCCTAGTGGTGGCTTCAAGCAGACAGAAGTTTACCATTTGAGGCTACATTAACATTTCCATTACTGATAATACAACCATGTGCATCCGTTATGAACGGATCCGGTTGTATTATCTGTAACATAGCCAAGACAGACCCGTCATGAACTCCATTGAAAGTCAATGGGGGATGGATCCGTTTTCTATTGTGTCAGATTGTGTCAGAGAAAACTGATCCGTCCCCATTGACTTGCATTGTGGGTCATGACGGATCCGTCTTTCTCCACATCCCAGGACAGAAAGAAAACCGCAGCATGATGCTCTCCGGTATGAGAACGGAATGGAATGTATTTTGGAGCTCTCCGTTCTGTTCAGTTACGTTTTGTGCCCATTGACAATAAATGGGGACTAAACAGAAGCGTTTTTTTCCAGTATTGAGATCCTATGACGGTATCCAATACCGGAAAAATATTAACGCTAGTGTGAAAGTAGCCTAAGTCAAATCTTTTGATGAAGATTTATTGACCTATTTAGATAAAATAAAATTATAGCTCAGAATTCCTGACCTAGAGTGATAAAGCTCTATTAGAAATCACCAGGAACATTAGGGGTTACCCAAAAATCACTCAGGACTAGAGATGAGCTCCCCTGCGCTCGCATGGGAGCAGGCATGTGCTTCCGTCGGGTGAGGAGGACGGAAGCGGATGCCTGCGCCCATGCGAGCGCAGGGGAGCCGAGCGCTACAGTGCTCGTTACGAGCACGTTCGCTCATCTGTACTCAGGACTTCCAGGGCTATTAGATATTAAAGTATAAGCACTCTATACCACCACCAATAATGGATGGCGCTATCCTAGAGTAGAAAAGACATGGCTGCTATATAGTCCAGAAGCAGCGCCACACCTGTCCCTGGTTGTGTGTGGTATTGCAGCCCAGCCCCATTCACTGTGGTGATCATGTGTTGCAATACTATTTCTGGAAGAACGCAACCATGTTTTTCTAATTCTGGATGACCCATTTAAATTTTCTGGAGCAGCGATTACACAGAAACCCCATTTTATTGAAGAATGGGGTTCCCTGCAGTGGGCATATTGGGACAGATTTACAATTGAAAATGCATTAGCGTTTTAATGCTTTTGCGCCCAAAAAAACGGCGTGCATGTTTTGCACTCTTTTCTAACCATTTTATGGCTTGCCCAACAAAGGGGCGTGGTATCACGGGAAAGAGGTGTGGCTTCATGTGAAATGGACACAGCCTAAATGCACCTCTGTGCACTTAAAATGCGCCAAAATTCTGGCGCATTTTTGGTGAGAAACTACATGAACTTATAGGTGTCGTAAACTTAGACTAGATGGGTTTTTTTTGGCGGACAGACACCTTTTTTTGGTGCACAGAAAATTCTGTTGCATGGCCAAATTTTTGGTTTACAAATGAAATTCTAGCGTAAATCTAGTACAGGATTTACAATACAAATATTCAAAGGTCAACGCGCCATAATAGTAAATTTGACCGTGCTTCATTTTTTTTTTTAGTGCAGATAATCAGGGGCGGATTGGGAAATTAAAGTGGCCCTGGAAAAAATACTAAAAGTGGCCCCGTTTTGTTATCTGGTCCAAATTACCATATTGTAGCACATTATACCGCCCCAACAGAGCCAAATACCACAGTCCATCACATAATACCGCCAGCAGCACAAAATACATCCCCCAAAACTTCCACTGGCCGGCCGTGAGGAGCGCTGAGGCGGCCCCCTGAGCATCGGCCCACCGGGAAATTTCCCTGTAAGGTCTATGGCCAATCCGCCCCTGCAGATAATGACACTATTAGTAAATCTGCCCCATCATGTGGATAGGTGATGTTTGGTGGGAAAGCCCCATTAAGGGCTCATGCATGTGAACGTATTTTCTTTCCGTTCCATTTTTTTGTGGACTGTATAAAGAACCATTCATTTCAATGGGTCTGCAAAAAAAAACGTTTCCATATGTCCGTTCCGCAAAACAATAGAACATGTCCTATTATTGTGCGCATAGATAAGGATAGGACTGTTCTATTAGGTGCCACCTGTTCCGTTCCACAAAATACGGAATGCTGATGGATGTCACCCGTATTTTTTGCGGATCAGTGTTTTGCGGACCGCAAAATACATACGGTCGTGTGCATGATTTCTATAGAAATTTTCTGGATCTTAGATATTGATGGCCTATCCTCAGGATAGATCAGCAATATCAGCTCACTGGGGGTCTGACACCCGGGACCCCTGCTGATCAGCTGTTTTGGGCAGCTGCTAGTGTCAGAAACTATACAGTAGACATAGCAGAAAGCAGAAGCCTGTGTCTACTGTATACCTACCAACACCTTCAGCTGCCCAAAAGCTGATAGGTGAGGGTCCCGGGTATTGGACCCCAACGATCTGATATTGTCTTAGAAAACCCCTTTAACCCTTTCATCCAAAGGTACTGGGTATTACCAACTAATCAACTCTCAGACACCTAGGGATTTTACAGAACTACTATCATGCACCTCTAAACCTCTGTATGGAAAATTGGCAAAGTGAATATAATTGCGGCCATTTAAGCCTTCTCCACCGCGGGCACCAATATATTCGGAGATGCCCTTTAGGCTAGGGCTACACGATGACATGTGTCGCATGACATTTTGTCGCACCAATGTTGCGCCACAATTTTTATAATGATAGCCTATGGTGTCGCACTGCGACATGCAACATGCTGCGACTGCAACACAACAGTAGCAAAAAATCCATCCAAGATGGATTTTTCTGTGACTGTAGCGTCTCAGTCGCAGCATGTTGCATGTTGCAGTGCGACATCATAGACTATCATTATAAAAATTGTCACGTGACATTGGTGCGACATCAATGTCGCGCGACATATCTTGCAGTGTAGTTGTGCCCTGTGACAGAAACAGTGTTGCAGTGTAGTTGTGCCCTGTGACTTGTGTCGCGCGACTTAAACATCATGGATGAAGCATGTTAGACTACTTTCATACACGTGGCAGTGCAATCCAGCAGGCTGTTCTGGCAGAGAGTACTCTGGATCGGGCATATTCGAAAAGTACTGTGTGCCCGCCAGATCAATTGATTACAATGGAAACTGGTCCCTGACGTGATTCAGCTGGTCAAAAATACTTGTGTGAAGCAATTTTTGACCTGCCAGAATCCTGGCATTTATGCCAGTGAGAGTGGCCGGATCCCTGCCGGTTCCCATTATAGTCAATGCGGTCCAGCAGGCACGCGACACTATGTCGGATCCAGAGTACTCCGCAGGCTGTTCCATTGCTGTGTCGTATGTGTGAAACTAGCCTAAGGTATTAACCTCCTTTCAGCAGCTGCAGAGAATGGAAACGTTAGGGCACTACATGGACTCTTTCTTTAGCCACATTTGCTTAAGGGCTCATGCACATGACAGATCCGCAAAAAATACGGATGACGTCCGTGTGCATTCCGTATTTTGCGGAACGGAACAGCTGGCCTCTAATAGAACAGTTCTATCCTTGTCCGTAATGTGGACAATAATAGGACATATTCTATTCTCTTGCGGAACGGACATACGGAAACGGAATGCACACAAAGTAACTTCTGGGGTTTTTTTTGGCGGACCCATTGAAATCAATGGTTCCGCATGCGGTCCACAAAAAAACAGAACGGACTCAGAAAAAAAATACGTTTGTGTGTAAGCTGGAGTGCCCCTTTAAGACTTGCATCAGGCGAGACAACAGTATAAAGCAGAACTGGCTCATGGCGATATATCACTGCCACAAGGCTGGTATCATAATGAAGTTAATTATCTGAATAAGACAGAAACCACTAGATTAAACCACCGGAGATTGACCTATTTCCGACCAGAACGAGCTCGATACATTGTTACTGATCTGTCGCAAACATCCTATAAAGTTCTAATTAAAACATCCTCATGTGACCCGACAGCAATTTATTTTGTAAACAAAAATCAGATTTTGTTTCAAAAATGTAAAAATTCTATCAATAAAATTTTGCAAATCCATCGTATTTCACTTACTTTTGATATTTGGGAGCGTAACCGCTGATGAAGACGGAGGGTACGCCGCTCCCTTCAGGTTAACGATGAAAAGACCTGGCACCTTGGATGCGTTCCGCCTTGGCACAGCGCAGAATTGGCAGTGATCTTTAGTTTGACGTGCCCGTGATGCTTCTGGGGACGAGGTAGAAGCCTCTCAGGTTGTTAAGCTGCACCTCCGGACTGAGGTGTTACTGACCTGAGTTCAGACAGTATAAGCCCGGCTCTGGGAGGGTAGAAGGACCCCCTTGTGGTTTAGTAGGATTTAGCTGGAGTCTGTCGCCGGGCTGGCAGTTGTCACACAGGATAACGTGTAGTCAGGGTGAGTCAGCCGGAGGAATACAGCCTTTCCTAATGCAGATTAGTGGTGAGCAGGGAGGAGGATGAGGATGACTGGGGTAGGTCACAGACTGAGCTCTGCTACACGGCATGCACTAGTCTCCTCTGTAGCGTCCCAGATTCAAACCACCATTGACACTCCAGAATATTACATTTATATAACAGGAACACATTACTGGGGTAATGCATATTGATGTCCCCTCTTAAAGGGGCATTTCTATTTTTTTTACATATAAATAAAGTTTAGAGGGCTTTAAAAACAGAGCCCATGTGTCTGGTACTGCAGCTCAGCTCCACTGAAGCGAATGGGGTTGATCTGCAATACCACACACAGTCTGTGGACAGGTGTGGCGCTGTTTTTGGAAGGAAGCAGATGTTTTTCTAAATCTGGACAATTCCTTATTTCCCCAATGTGTTGAAAACATTTGAATGCACTTGAATTTCAGTTTCATACTATTTCCTAAACAACTTCTTTACATCTCAAGACTAAAAACTTATACTGACCTAATACTGCTCAGTTAGATATGGTACGCTATAAGATAACTGGTATTTAAGGATTTGCTACTATGTGTGCGGTGTACAGAAGACAGTCCTCGGTGAGGTTAAGGTCTGTCCTGGGCTGATAGTTCACTACAACATATCTGTGCACATACAATTTATCAGTCTCTTCGGCTCACAGAGGCTTGTCTAGAAAGATGACACTGTAGCAAACTCTCAGCTGTGAGAAGTAGAAAGTCAGAGTGGGTTATTTCAGGATGAAAAGGGAGATATTAGCTAGACTGAAAGCAAGCAGAAATCTTAAAAATGGTAAAGGGAGCTGGACAGCCACACTGCTACATACATTGTGTATAATCCCTGTACTGTGACATCACTGTGTTTATTATCCCTGTACTGTGACATCACTGTGTTTATTATCTCTGTACTGTGACATCACTGTGTTTATTATCCCTTTACTGTGACATCACTGTGTTTATTATCCCTGTACTGTGACATCACTGTGTTTATTATCCTGTACTGTGACATCGCTGTGTTAATTATCCATGTACTGTGACATCACTGTGTTTATTATCTCTGTACTGTGACATCACTGTGTTTATTATCTCTGTACTGTGACATCACTGTGTTTATTATCCCTTTACTGTGACATCACTGTGTTTATTATCCCTTTACTGTGACATCACTGGGTTTATTATCCCTGTACTGTGACATCACTGTGTTTATTATCCCTGTACTGTGAAATCACTGTGTTTATTATCTCTGTACTGTGACATCACTGTGTTTATTATCTCTGTACTGTGAAATCACTGTGTTTATTATCCCTGTACTGTGACATCACTGTGTTTATTATCTCTGTACTGTGAAATCACTGTGTTTATTATCTCTGTACTGTGACATCACTGTATATATTATCCCTGTACTGTGACATCACTGTATATATTATCCTGTACTGTGACATCACTGTGTTTATTATCCCTGTACTGTGACATCACTGTGTTTATTATCCCTGTACTGTGACATCACTGTGTTTATTATCTCTGTACTGTGACATCACTGTGTTTATTATCTCTGTACTCTGACATCACTGTGAGGCCCTGTTGCAGGTCTTTCCATCAGCTTGAATGTGAAGTTAAAGTTAATTTATCACGTCTCTGAAGTGCTTGCTGCTGAAAACCTTTACTGGAATACAATGAAAGAACTTCCCCCTTTAAAGGGTTTTTTTTTTCGTGAACTGAACTTTGATAAATAGTAAGCATAAGCTGTCAGAACCTGTACAGTGGACAGAGCTGGAAGAGGAAGACTCAAGTGGCTGTGCCAGGATATTGTAGCTGAGCTCCCATTCAGTTGACAGTAACTAGGAGCGAGCACTATACAATGGATGATGCCTTTGGTGTCCCAGCTCTGTCCACTATATAGGTTCTTGCATCGGTTACTGCCTGAAACTGCTGATCGGTGGGGGTGCCTGCAGTGAAACCCCCACCAATTATATATTGAGGATAGGACAATAATATCTAAGTCTTAGGCCCCATTCACACGGCCATATATTTGCGGGCCCGCATTACTGCGGACCTGCAAATATACGGGGGCCGCCTGGCGTGTGTTCCACAGTGCTCAGAACACGCGCCGTGCGGCCCCATTGAAAATGCCTATACTTGTCCGTGCGCACAGACAAGTATAGGACATGCTTCAAAAGAGCCGTGCCGCGGCTCCCGGCCCCATAGACGTGAATGGGGCCGCATCTATTCCCGCAATTTTGCGGATAGATATGGCCCTATTCACACGGTCGTGTGAATGGGGCCTTATCCAACACATTCTAGAACTGTAAGGGTTACATAGCATCATAAATCAGTATAATGCTATGTAACCCCCGTTCAGTGCCGGGAGTTCAGTACACGGCACACGATGCGGGAGACGTCCGAGTCTCACGCTCGTGTGCAAGGGGCCTTACTCGTTGGGAGCACATCTTCATGGTCAGAGGAATCATTTGACCTGAGGGGCGGACTAGGAACTTAACCACTTCTACACTGGGCCATTTACCCCTTTCCTGACCAGGCCTAAGTTTGCAAATCTGACATGTGTCACTTTATGTCCTAATAACTTGCGAATGCTTTTACTTATCCAAGCCATTCTGAGATTGTTTTCTCATGACATATTGTACATCATGTTAATGGTAAAATTGAGTTACCTTTATTTATAAAAAAAAATCCAAAAGTTAATGAAGATTTTAAAAAAAATTCAATGTTTTCTAAATTGATGCAGAGTTTCCGCAGATCTCATCCTTCCATTGAAAAGGGTGAAATCCGCACAAGAAAAACACAACAATTGACACCCTGCAGATTTCACAATCCGCACAGTACAGGAGATTTGCCTCATACACTTTGCTGGTGCTGTATTACGCTGTGGTATTTCTGCATGGAAAAAACGCACGTGGGCAGGTACCCTAAAGCTGGCTGAGATGCAGAAGTAGTGAATGGGGAGATGAGAGAAAGCTGCTGCCAGACACATCTCTCCTTTGAACAAAAGGATTGGGCAGTTGAGATCCAACATGCCTGGACCTTATCTCCCTGGAAGGGGTTCCTCAATGGGGAAAAAAGGATGAAAGTTTATTATGATTATTATTATTATTATGATTATTATGTCATTATGGTGATTGTTATATATTCAGATATATTCTAGAACTGGAGCCTTTCTCAAGATCTCATATTATTAACTCATCCCCATTATAGTGTGATAAATGCAGCTATGTAGTAGTTACCGTAATAAGCATTATTGTTTCTATACTATTAATATTTAATATTCTATATTAATAATAATAATAACTCATCCCTATGTAGCATAGAATAGCTCAAGTGTAGATCTTATAATGAATATAAATTATTAGAATTTATTTTATGTTGCTACTATACTATACTATTCACCTGTATAACAGTTAGGGTGCATTCACATCACCGTTTAGCTTTCCGTTCTTCTGATCCGTCAGAAGAAGAGAGAGAGAAAAAAAAAAAAACAGGATCCTGTAAAAAAAAAAAAAAAAAACCGATCCTGTTGCATCAGTTGTCATCCATTTGAGCCATTTCCGTTTGAGATCCTTTTTTTAGACGGGGGTGGGGGGGTGGTTTTGTTAGGGTTACGGAAAGCTAAACGATAATATGAATGCACCTTTATATTAACAGTTTGTTAGTACTTAAAGGGGTTAAGTTCAAACGTAAAAAAAAAAAAATCAGTATTCATTTGACGGATCCCTCTCCGCTCCTGCTCGGTCCCATGCTCTTAGCTTCCTTCTCCAGCGATGACTCTCCAACACAGTGACATGTGACTGCTGGAACTAATCGGGACATCATCTTTGGACCAGGAAGCAGAGAGCGATGGTAGATCTTTATGTTTGAGCACCATCCTCAGCAGTTAAGACCTTTTTTTTTCTGCTGGAAACAAACCCCCTTTAATAATTTTTTAAATATTATTATATGCTAATTATGTTATTATTATTATTATTATTATTATTATTATTATTATTATTATTATTATTATTTTTATGCCACACAGTAATGTCTTTATAGGTTAAAAAATGCATGCTATTATTATTTATTTATTTTTATTTTATATTTTTTTTACTTTTATTACATAATTTTGTATTATTATTTACTCATGCTTCCCAACATACCACAACTTAGGTTACTAAATAGATTTTGTACTAGTTAACACATACATTTTACTATTGTTCTCATATTATTTTGAGTTATTCTTGTTAATATCTGGCTGATCTCCCTGCAGTACAGTTTACTATAAGTTTAGTAGTAGTCGTACAGGATATTAGGTGGATCCGGAGCTCTGATCTGTAATGTTTGTGCTGTGGAAGAATAGACAGAGCGGGCGTATCTCCCTAAAGTAGAACCCGAGAGACCCAACGCTCCAGTTTATCATTCCCAGCTACCATGGAGACCAGTATAAGCCTATTTACCCACTCCAAGTATTATCTTCTGAGGGAGCGTGTATTACACAGGCTTCACGTGAAAAAAACACAGAGGATCAGATTAACTGCTCAGGAGGCGCTTAATGAGGCGGCTTAACCTCTTCATGTTTGTCACTGACGACGGGAGCTGTGACTGTAGATATAGGTGGGAGCCTGTTTCAATTCTTTAATCTGCCGGAGGTGAAATATTGTATCATTTTTAGATATATAGTCCAAGCCAAGCATGCATGTGTACGGCTGTCACGGTTGGGTCCAGCATGGATAGCAAGCTAATGCATTCTTTCTTTTCCCCTAGGTTGACATCCAGGGGTGCACCTAGCCTTTCTGCTGCCTGAGGCGAAAACTAAAATGGCGTTCCCGCACCCCCCATGCCAATTTCTTAAACTAACCCTTTTGCCACAATGAAAGTGCTCATTGCCCATGGCCCTTCCGCTGCCCACCTCTTGCCTCTACCTGGCGCTGCCTGAGGCGATCGCCTCACCTGGCCTCATTGGTGGTGCACCCCTGTTAACATCACATGGAAGCTGCTGTTCAGCAGAATCTAAAAATGTCCTTTTCTAGATTCTTCAAAAGAAATTGGCCAATTATAAATAAGGTTTTCGGTGCACCATGGGTGGAGCCAATCTATTTAGTGCAGGCATGCCTAACCCGTGGCCCTCCAGCTGTTGCAAAACTGCAACTCCCAGCATGCCCGGACAACCTACAGCTATCAGCCTTCAGCAGGGCATGGTGGGAGTTGTAGTTTTACAACAATTGGAGGGCCGCAGGTTGAGCATCCATGATTTAGCGCACCAGTAATGCTCTGCCAGTGACGCCTACCCTATTGTTTGATTGACAGTCTATGAGATAGCATTAACGGTAGCAATGATGCAGGGGATGTCATGTCCACCAAGCGAAGAGGTCCCACCTACAGTGCACCAAAAATCTTATTTGCATAAAAGATGCGTTTCTCAGGACTAGCATTTCACAAGAAAGGTATGGTTATAGCAGCCGCACATGGGTAGCCACCCTCAGTTTGCAACTATGGGAGTCCCACAGCCGTGAATGGAGAGCAAGCCATTCAGGATAGGCCATCACTATTTGCTGGCGGTCCAACACCCCACCCCTCACCGATCAGCTGTTCTGCTGTCACTCCAGCGCCAGAACTCCACAGCTCCATCCATTGTGTAGTGGATGGAGCTGGTAACTGCAGACTTGCTCCCATTGAAGTAAATGGGGGCAGCGCTGCAGTTACCAGCTCCATCCACTACACAACGTACGGCGCTGATATTGATTGCCTATCCTGGAGTTCAATGTCAATCATTCCTATCCCTTTTTTCTTCCTCCCCACTTTTCTCCCATATGTGTTATATGTTGTCCATACCGATACCACGTCACATGACTGCGACGGTCAACCACGGGCAGTTTCCTACTTCGCTATTACAAAAAGACTAGCGCTTAGTGTTTGTCCTCCAGGACATTTTTATTTCACACTCGCAGCAGAAACATTTTTATAGTCATTATATTGTTGCTGATATCATTTAACAAAAAATCGGATTAAGCCTTTCGGCTGGAAAAAGATGAGTCTGGGCAAGTCGGAGCAGCACCTGACAACACAGAAGATGGAATAACCTGGGGGACTTGTTTATGTTCTTGTGTCTTTAGGGAAATCTTCTTGGCTTCTACATCTTCTTATATTAATAGACATCACACATGGCAAAGGAATATCACTCCCCAGAGGCTGGAGGCATGTTCTAGCACAGATTATAACGATAATACTTCATATTCTATATCATTTTTTGTTTCAAATGTATTGTTTTCCCACAGGTCTAAGAGGAATCGTTTCTCCTTGTGGAGAGCTCCAGTTGCTGTAGGAAGTCTTATAAGTCATGCAATGATTCATGGGAAAAATGAATATGTCAATAAGCTCTCTGGTGCCACCTGTTGGATGGCCACCCAATAAATACATGTCTGATCCTTTAAACAGACCTTGGAACATGCCTTGAGATATAAGCCAAAACCAGAATCATTGAAATAAGAAAAGGACACCCACCTGCAGACAGCTGCTTCAGGGTTCTTGACTCTCATCAAAGCAGGGCAGGGTACTGGTTGGCCAAGGACGAATAGACTATGGTATATAAACTAGATATTTTAAAGGAAACTGATCAATGGGGACCGAACCATTAGACATTTGTAGGAGCCAGGCCCCACTGATACTACATGGCACTGTTGGTGCAGCGACCCACAGGGGGAGAGCCAGGAAGAGAGGAATGGTATTAGTGGCACTGATAGGAGTGGTGGTGATAACGGTGGCTGTTCTCACTGCAATGCTCCCTGGGGCTTTGCAGTTCTGCCCTTGGTGTTAGGTGGGCTGACAGGCATGGCTCCCTCAAGGTGCAGGCAATGCAATGGTGGGAGCAGTGCAGATATTGGGCGCAAGATGCAAGTGCAATGGTGAAGTCAGTGACTAGACCCATATTATAGCATAAATAAAGTCTCTTTAATGAGGATCATAGGAGTTACAGCACGTACAACAGCAATAGTCACAGTTCTGGGGTATTCTGCAGAGTAGGCTTTTTCCCAATAGTTATGTATAGACAATGTTGATGATGGTGGTAGTCCTTCCTGAGCCTCTCTAGATACCCTTTGTAATCTTCCCAAATAACCACAGGCATGCAAATCTGTTCTCAGCAACTCTTTCTGCAGGTCCCGGTCTGGATGACTTTCATCTTAGATCCAGATGGCCAGTCCCTCTCAAAATGTTGTGGGCGCTGAAGCAATATACCATTTCTATAATCAGTAAAGTCTTAGTGCCATAAACGTGTGGTACCTTACTGTCCATATCAGGCTTGACCTAGGTTCTCTTAAATCTGTATGGATTTTAGACTTTCTCTCAGGTATGCTCTCAGTTCAGTTGCTTTTCCTGGCATGGGTACAGTATGTTCATGTAGTCACTTACCTCAAGTACATCTTCCCTATCTTTTTTTAAATTAATTTGGACTCTCCTTGCCTGTTTCCATCATGTAAACCAATCCCCCTGGTTTGTTTCCATCCTGTATGTAGCATTTCCTGTTCCTGTATGCAACCAAACCCATGATGCACTTCTTTTTCCTCTGCCAGAGCTCCAGCACTGTCTCTCTGCAGGTCCAACAATGTCACGGTTCTGGCCGAAAGGCCTCTTGTAGGTGGAAAGCCCCTTTAAATTCTAAGACAAAATTAGTGAAAGTCCAATGTCTAAGTTCGGTTTTCCTGGCTCTAGAATAGTGGTCTCCAACCTGTGGCTCTCCATTTGTTGAAAAATCTCAACTACCAGCATGGCCTGACAGCCTCACACTGGGAGTTGCAGTTTCCCAACAGTTGGAGCACCACCAGTGAAAGGCCATTGTTTATAGCCTTTTAGATTTGTAGGGTCTCCATCCTAGATGATGTTTTACAGAATGATGTAGACATCACCAAGAAGGCTCCTGAGATGTGAAGGTCATTGTTCCTGACACAGTAAAAGAGATTAGATAATAGGTAATTTCACACCATAGACATAATGACCAAAAGTACAGCTCAGGAGCAGGATATGACAGACTGATGGCGGCTTATTAGGACACAATGCGATCCACACGTGAGTATTAGTGAAGCCTTTCCCAGAGATCTGTCTACAGCCTTTTATCTAAATTGACAGTACAATCAATGGAGGCAATTTTACTCCATCATCTGATAAAGTAAAGCTGGAGTTAGACAGCACGTGGTATTGTGCAGCCGATAAGTGAACACCTCCATGATGAGACCGCCGGGAAGGACTGCAGGGAGACCTCTTCTGTGCTCCATAGTAGTCTATGGAGATTAATAGATGCATGTACCTGTTAAAAGGTGGGGAAGAGTTTATTGAAGTCATCAATTAAAGGTTTAAAATTCCTCCCCTCATGGCTTAGCATGGGTTGGATGATGGAATTTAAAGGGGCTCTCCAGGATTTTACAAGTAGTAGCCGACATCCTGCTCCCCTGCTGAAATAAAGTGGCTGAATGCTGGATTGTATGTTGGATTTTATAAATTTCAGATAGTTGTAGTGGCGATTTTACTGTAGTAATTTTTATAGAACAGTTTTTTTTTTGCATGCACGCAAAAACATCTGCGTGTGTCTTGCAACTGTGTAGGAAAGAATTTTTGAAAATAAATTTTTATATTCATTTTTATTTTCTTTCTCCTAAATTTTATTTGAAATTTATTACAAGCCCCTTCATGTGTAAATGCACTACATGTGCAGTGAGCCTTGGAAGAGCTGTTGCAAAGGATGGGAATGGTAGTGGCCCTGATGAAGTGTGTCACAGTGTACACCCTCAGACCATTGCTTCCTGGGGATTGGTGCAGTGGAAATGTAGTATTCATGAATGAGGCCAAAAGTAAATGTAGAACAGGGGTCATTTCACAGGGGTTTGCACAGCAGGGATACCTCTGGATCTTTTCAAATGCAACATGGCTTTGGAAAACTATTCCCAGTTAATGTGTCCTAAAAAAACAAATGATGCTCCTTCACTTCTGAGCCCTGCCTTGTGCCCATACAGAAGTTTATGACCACATATGGAATTTGCCCAATTCAGGAGAATATGGGTAAAAAATTTTGGGTTCCTTTTTCTCC
The DNA here is from genome assembly GCA_900303285.1 of Rhinella marina. Lineage (NCBI taxonomy): Eukaryota > Metazoa > Chordata > Amphibia > Anura > Bufonidae > Rhinella > Rhinella marina. Next base: position 203,076 of record ONZH01016253.1, read on the forward strand.
TGTTACCACTTGTGAGAATGAAAAATGTGGGCCTAAAGCAGCATTTTATTGAAAAAAAAAATTATTTTTTCATTTCCATGGCCAAGTGTTTCTAAATTATATGACACACCAGTTGGGTCAAAATGCTCTCTACACCACTTGAAAAATTCTCTGGTGGTTTAGTTTCCAAAATGGGGTCATTTTTAGGGGTTTCCACTGTATGGGCACCTCAGGGCCTCTTCAAGTGTTACATTGTGGCCAAAAACATTTCTTGTAAAATCTGCCCTCCAAAAACTCTATGGCGCACCTTCCCTTCTGAGCCCTTCCATGTGCCCATACAGCAGTTTATGATCATATTTGGGGTGTTTCTATAAACTGCAGACTCAGTGTAAAAAATTTGGAGGTTTGTATTGCTGTTAACCCTTGCTGTGTTACAGGAAAATCAGCAAAAAAAATGAAATTTTTAAATGTCATCTCCATTTTGCCTTAATTCCTGTGAAACACCTTAAAGGGTTAACAAAGTTTCTAAAATCTGTTTTGAAGGGGTATAGTTTCTAAAATTGGGATATTTATGGGTGGTTTTTAATATGCAAGCTCCTCAAATAAACTGGTCCTTAAAAATTCGGTATTGAAAATTTTCTTAAAAATTTTAAAAAATTGCTGCTAAAATTCTAAGCTAAACATAAAATGACATTTTCAAAATTATGAATGGCTGATGACTGTAATTAATAACTATTTTATGGGGTGTCACTGTCTTCAAAGCAAATAAATTCCATTTTATAAAATAGTCAATTTGTCCAAATTTTGGATTTTTTTAAATAAAGGTCAGACATATCAACTCAAGTTTAATGCTAACATGAAGTACAATGTGACCCAAGAAAAGTTTCTCAGAATGGCTTGGATAAATAAAAGCATTCCAAAGTTATTTCCACATAAAGCTAACCAACTCAGATTTGCAAAATTAGGCAGAGTCAGTATGGTGAAAAATGCCTGGGTCTGGAAGTGGTTATTAGATATTGTAAAATGTTTCTTTTTGGTACAGGGCAGAGCAGAGCCTTTGCAGTGACGGTATAACTAATAAGTAAGAAGGCTGCCAGAGGGGGAAGGAGACTGATTCTGTCCAAAACAGCACAGATTAGCAGTAGCACCACAGGAAGACATGTGAAAGTGAAATATGTTGATGTATTTTTTTTATGCTAAAACAACAGCAAATTACTTCAAAACAGCAATCAACAGACTTCCAGGATTTTTTCTTTCAGGGGATAACCCCTTTAAACTGCGGTTAATAGGACTTTAAAAGCCATCATATCGTATTCTATATCTTCATACCAAGTAGGCCTTTCAGACTCTAATTAGGTAGATAAGTGGCCGCTGCATCTGGGGGACGGATAAGACGTTTGAAGTGGTAATGTGCTTCACCACCTGGAATTAATAGAGCCGACACAGGTCTCTTTGATCCGACCTCGAGAGGTTTGTTCTTTCTTCCGTTATCGGCATGAAACAGAAAAAAATCCTCAGGTGTCACACTTTCATGTATATTGTATCTGCTCTGGATGATAAACCAGTCCTAGATCGTGCTAAATTTATCCAGGTATTTGTGAGATTTGACTTACTTGGCATCATGGCGGTGTAGGCTTTTATGAAGATAAGCTCCATAGTACCAATAAATGTGTAGTGATGAAAGGGATATGAAGGTTTGGTTGATGGGTGTCACCCCCACATACACTCATTAGGTTCTCATAAATAGATCTCCTAATTATACAGACCTCAGAGATCTTAGAAGAAATCAGATCAGCCAAATGTTTAGACTTCTGGATTACGTTGGATTTGTTGCCACTGGATTTGGCTATTCTTCTCTGATGTAAATGGTCCATTTCCTCACCTTCTCTGTAAAGCCCAGACCACCATGATGACTGCTCCCCAGGCGTGATGAAGTGACATTATCGCACCTGCTGAGCTGAGCAGGAGAGCAGAAAGCATGAGATGATGTGCTCCATATATCAGGGTAACGGGGCTAGGTGAGTACTTTTATTAATATTACAGGGACAGCACTATTGTAAAAGGGGCACTGAGGGGGCAGCACTATTGTAAGGGGGTAGCACTATTGTAAGAGGGCACTAAAGAGGCAGCAATATTGTAAGAAGGCACTAAGTGAGGGGGCACTAAGAAGGCAGAACTATTGTGGGGGGCACTAAGAGGGCAACACAATTGTGAGGTGGAAATAAGGGGGCAGCACTATTGTGAGGTGACAGCACTATTGTAAGGGGGCACTAAGGGCGATCACTATTGTAAAGGGGTAGCACTATTGTGGGGGCACTAAGGGGGCAGCACTATTGTGACGGGAGCACTAAGAAGGCAGCACTATTGTGAGAGAGCACTAAGGGGGCAGCACTATTCTTAGGGGGCACTAAGAGGGCAGCACAATTGTGAGGGGGGAAATAAAGGGGCAGCACTATTGTAAGGGGGCATTATGGGGTATATTGTACTGTGTTGGGGCACTAAGGGCATAACTACTTTCTACAAGCACTAAAGGGGCATTCAATTGCAAAGAGGGCACTAATGGGGAATAACTATTGTGTGGGGCAGAAAGGGAAATGGGTGGGATTGGGCATGTATAGATAGGCAATGTGCACAGTTACAGGCGTGACTTAGTGTAAAAATTTTTTTACAGCTGCGTGCTAGGTTTATCTTGTCCCTCCTTGCACTTAGGAGTAGATCATGCAGCTGCAGGTTACATGGGGGGCACGCTGTGATGCAATGCTCTTTGCCTATGCTTATGGAATAATTAATAGTGATGATCGAGCACCGTAGTGCTCGGGTCGAACACTAGCCAGTGCTCGACCGAGCACCCGAGCACAATGGAAATCAATGGGAGAACCCGAGCACTAAACCAGGCACCCCCTGCTCTGAAGAGGGGAGGGTGTCTGATTCATAGGGAAAGGTGAGAAAATGGTAGAAACACCACTGAAATGGTGAAATGGTTTGGGAACAGCATGGGGAGGATGTCTGGATGCATCTTGGACTCCAAAGTCGCTGCTGTTAACAATGTTGTCCGAGTATTAGGCCACTTTTACGGAATGACAAGAATACCCCCCAAAACCGAAGATAACATTGATTTTAGAGGAAATATTGTTAGGAAACATATATTTTCTTGTACATAAAGCGCAAGTGCTGCCAAAAATTACAAGTAAGAGGCACTCCGATACAACCGGTATTGCACATAAAAGAGGGCCTCATTCACATTGTGGTACAATTGTTCATGTCGTAGGACTCCTACACTCATAAATCCTATGCACAAAGTGAAAGGGCTGCCAAAAATTACAAGGAACAGGCACTCCAATACACAGATAATGTCGCCTTGATTAGCGGCAGAAAAAAATACACAGGATTTCAGGTATTTAGGATACAAAAACGTTATAATGCACACGCAACACTGGTAATGTCGCCTTGATTAACGGCAGAAAAAATAGCAACGGATTGTCAGGTATGTAGGATACAGAAGCGTTAATGCACACGCAACACTGGTAATGTCGCCTTGATTAACGGCAGAAAAAATAGCAACGGATGTCAGGTATATAGGATACAGAAAGGAATACAGAAATGTTATAATGCACACGCTGTGCAGGTGGTGTTAGGGTCAGGCAAACTTGCGTTATTTTTGCCCCAAAAGAAAAAAAATATTGCAGCCATAATGGAAGCGCTCACTTGTATTCACTTTATACAGTACAGTAACGCTTATTTTTGGAGTAGGGCTTATATTTTAAGCCTACTCCAAAAACAAGGCAAAATAGCACTAGGGCTTATTTTAGGGATAGGTCTTATTTTCGGGAAACACGGTAGGATACAGAAAGGTTATAATGCACCAGCTGCGCAGGTGGTATTAAGGTCAGGCCACCTTGCGCAATTTTAACCCCCCACAAAAAAAAATCTATTGGAGCCAGATATAATAGCCCTTAAAAGGGCTTTTGGGTCTTTTCAACATAAAAACTAGCCCTGCCTAGCGATTTTCTATCCCTACATTATCTGTCCCTCCTTGCTCTCCCTGACTAAGACTGAGCTAGGTCACATGTCACCGGGTGCGATGACGCGTTTCCGGCCAGCCAATCACTGTAATGCCAGTAGCCAACATGGCTACGGTATTACAGTAAAGGCCGCTCCTCCCTGCATGCTGATTGGCTGCGTAGCAGCCAAGAAACATGCAGGGAGGGGACTCGAGCATGGCGCATGGTCCCGAGCGCCGCTATGCTCGACCGAATACAGTATTAGGCCGAGCATGCTCGTTCAACACTAATAATTAACAGTCTAGAGAGGAACCTAATTTTAACCAAACAAAAAAAGATGATTAATGTTTCCATAGCCGTGGAAAAGGCGCTGGCAGTGGGGACAAACACCACATTAGGCCCTTCTGTCCCAAGGGGATGAGGGGTTCAGAACCCAGCATAATGGGGAACCTAATTTTCCTTGTACTTATCCAGTTTTATTTATTAACAATTTTATTGCCAAGACAGAGTTATCCGTACACATCGTGGTGTGAATTATATACTGCAGACCACTATGGAAGCGAGACTGGAAACATCAGTCTGCTGATCAGAGATAGAGAAAAGGTGACATCTAGTGGTAAGTTTTATGTACTGCACAGTAGTATTGCATAAAGTGCATAATGATTATACAGAGTGGAGTCACATTTGTATGACCAGCAGCTAATATCCAGAGTAACCGGGCTGTCAATGTACTGGTAGGTTGTCACAGGTACCTGGAGCCATGCTGACTGCATCCCACAGCTGCTGGAAGGGGCATCGGGGGTTCCATAGAGAGAACACGACCATCGAGGTGATCCCACAGACGTTCAGTTGGGTTCCAGTTTGGAGAATTAGGGGCCAGGGTAGTACCTGGAAGTCTTGGTCATGTTCTTCCAATCAATGTCAGACATTTCTAGCCGTGTGACATAACACATTGTCCATGGGAATGATCCCATCGGTCCATGGGAAGATAATCAGACAGCATGCATGGGTGTACATGATCTGCAAGGATGGATTCATAACCAAATTGGTTGAGAGTGCCTTCCATATGGAGGAGTGGCCCAGAGAATACCACATAGACATTCCCCAGACCTTAACGCTGCTACCACCAGCTTGTGTTCTCCAGCAATGGTTGCAGGGTGTTTCTTCTCTGATGTTTCTCTCCTGACACTCCATCCTTCATCTGTTCCATGGAGTGGAAAACTTGACTCATATCAGAAGACAACCCGTTGCCAATCAGCAGAGGTCCAGTTCTTATACTGCCGCGAAAATGGAAGCATTTTCTTCTGATGCAACTTCATTATCAGAGGAACAGTGACCGCCCATCTGCTCCGGAGCCCCATACGCAGTAGGTTTCTCTGAACTGTTGTGTTAGACACACGTCTGGTCACTCCTGGTTCAATTTGGAGGTGAGCTGCTCCAGTAGTGTTGGACCGCCCTCGTGCGCTGTCATAGCCAACGTTCATCTCTCACATCAGTGGCACTTGGTGCTCTGCAGTTTCCAAGTTGCTTATTCACAATGGAGCCATTTGTCCCCTCACCATACACTTTCACCACAGCAGCAGAGAACATTTCACACTGCGCAGTGTCAGAAATACCGCCACCCTCAGCCAGAAAGCCAATAATCATCCCTTTTCACAACTCTGATAAATCATCCCTTTTATCCATGACAGCAACAAGGGATATTCTATCACACACCTTTTATACCCAGCAAGCCAGCTCACCAGACGTGGCCTCCTTCATGAGCTACACGCCGCTGACGTCAAAAATTGCTTAGGAAGGGGCTGCATCGCTCACCAGAGCCCCACAACCTCTTAAAACATATGATCAATAGTGGTATCAGGTGCCCCTTATCAGACATGGGTGACCTGTCCTGAGGATAGCTCTTCAAGATTATACTCCCAGAAAACCCCTCTAATATAGGGCAAGCAAAAACAGAAGCCGAGCTATGAAGTATTGAGGATGGTGGGATCCCCCAAATGGTGAAGACCTGGGGGCAGCTGCTCTTTTTGTCCATGCTACAATCCGGCCTCTGGACACATTACATAATGATGTTTTTTAACCTAAATAATGATATCATATTTCATGTGACCAGTCATCTCTGGCAAGTACTTGTCTGTGAGTCACAGGGTGGGTGACGGCTGATTTCCTTCTTTACAGATTTTTCATGACCATAAAATTCTCAAATCAAAGAGGCGATTATGGAGGGAGTATTAAGTGATGGAAATGACATTAGCCATGCAGGAGCTTAATGAGTCCACAAGTGCTGAGGGCGTGACTGCGGCGTTTGACTGAATCCCTCAGGACGGCTTCGCTTACACTAATAAAATATAAAGAGACATAAAGTGTTATGCTGTAAAATGCATAGCACAAAATAATAAATCTCAGCTTCTCTGCTAATGTCAGATTAGGATTTGGGCTTTACCTTAAGGGAGGACTTCTCAAACTATTTCAGTTTGGACCGCACAAGTCAACCCATCTCGCCAAATACCATTGTGCAGTGCTCATATAGCCCCCTGCAGCGCCAACTAAATACCCTCCAAGCAGTATACATAATGCCCTACTTAAGGGGGTTGTACAATATTTTTAACTGATGGCCTAGGCTAGGTGATACATATCTGATCACTGGTGGTCCGACTCCTGAAGCCCATGCTGATCAGCCGTTTGGAGAGGCCGTTGCCTTCCAGTGAGTGGTGAAACCTCTTCCTAGGCCAGTAAGGTGGCCTAGACGCAGCTCAGTCCAATTCAAGTGTATGGGCCTGGGCTGCAATACCGCGCATAGCCACTATCCAAGCTATGGCGCTGTGCTTGGTAATCTGGGAGGCAAGTGCCACAGTCTCTTCAAACGGCTGATTGGCATGAGTGGAAGAAATCGGACCCCCGCCGATCAGATATTGAGGACATGTCCTCAGGATGTGTTGTTTATCAACATCTCAGACGACCCCTTTAATACTACATCAAAGCACAAAATCCCCCCCCAAACAAGCCAATAAAATACAATGGATAAAAATTTATACAAGATGAATGATGGGTAGACTGGCACACAGGGGAATGATGTGCAGTACCCCAGAGGGGCCACTACCATTCTTACACCTAGCTGCTCTCTCTAATGGCTAGCAAAGAATGTCATCTGTGTATTTATTTCCAGGTCATCTGATACTGTGCCTTAATAATATTGTTATGTAACTGATATTACATATAACGTGTCTAATTGTCCAGCAGGTGGCAGTATATCTGGCAGAGTGTACCTTTAGATAGAATGGAACTTACCATTCCATTTTCCCCTTTTGGGCAGAGGTGGGCTAGTCTTGCTTCCTACCAAGGGAAGGGTTGGAGGAAGATATAGTTGAGTCGAGAGTGGAGAAGTTGAGAAGTGGAGTTGAGAGCTGGAGCTAGAGAGTGAAACGGTGTGGTGAGGGAGCATTTTTTCCACAGCAGCATAAGAACAGTTCACACTGCGCAGGTTCAGAAATACTGCCACCCTTGGCCTGAAAACCAATAATCATCCCTTTTTCCTACTCTGATAAATCACCCCCTTTATCCATGACAGCAACAAGGGATATCCTATCACATACCTTATATACCCACCGGGCCACTCACCGGACGTGACCTCCTTCATGGGCTACGTCGAAAGTTGAGACATCACTGGCCTAGAAAGGGGCTGCATCGCTCACCAGAGCCTCACGACCTCTTTGAATGGCTGATCAATAGTGGTGTCAGGTGCCACTCATCAGATATGGATGACCTGTGCTGAGGATAGCTCATCAAGATTATACTCCCAGAAAACCTCTCTAATATAGGTCAAGAAAAAACAGAAGCAATATCACAGCCGAACTATGAAGTATTGAGGATGGTAAAAGGCCTGGGGGCAGCTGCTCTTTTTGTCCGTGCTACAATCCGGCCTCTGGACACATTACATAATTATGTTTTTCAACCTAAATAATGAGTTGAGAGCTGGAACTAGAAAGTGAAGCAGCATGGTGTGGTGAGGGAGCGTTTCCCCTCACTGCTGCAGGAGCTTTGGGAAAGTAGCTCAGAGAGCAGTACACTCCTGATATATAAAAGGACTTAATACCTCTGAGAGGCAAAACGGAGCCAAAGACCCCTACTCAGAACAACAGTCACAGGATACCTCACTCTGATAAGAAACAGTAACTGAAGCTGATAGGAACCAGGCTGAAGCCAGAGATTAGCACAGCAGCAGAGAGATAATGCAAAGTGTTTAAGTTTGCCTTCCAGTTTACACTTAGCCTGCTGGAGCCCAGAGAAAGATCAAGTATTGTTTGGATGACAAATTCTACTGCAAGTTTATTCAAGTAAAGTCTGGACTCTAGTACTCCACCAACTATGACTCCTTTGTTGCTGTGGAGCCTAACCCCACGGAGTGACAGTATCCAGGTAGGAGCACCATGACACAAACTATTAGGGCCACAACATACCACTCGGCATTCCTAAATACTGGGACCTGATCGGCCCTGGGGTAGGGGGTGGCCCGCCGCAGATGGGTAAGCAGGCACACACAGAAAAAACGATGGGTAGGTAGGCAAAGAGGTGGAATGATGGGTAAACTGGCAGACAAGAGGCAGTGATAAGATAGAGACAGATATATATCGGGGAGTGATAACCAGGTAGCATGATAAACCAGGACTACCATCTTTCTTTACTTTTGCTCCCCAACTATGTTCCAGCTATTAAATGGGGCCAAATTGTAAAGAAGTCCTTGAAAATCTGGACTAAAGTAGCTGCATCCATTCTTCAGAACCAGTTTGGAGAGACCGACTGTAATAAGTTTGCAGCCCAGACTATTACTGACTCTTGTATTGATATTTACAATTATACAGACAGTATTTTGCAGTATATTGTTGATAAGGTGTTGCGTCATAAAAAGGTGAAAATTAAGTATTTGGTATCATAGCTCAAGCCCTTTCACTTTATAGGCTGAAAGAGAAAGCATATCCTGTTAGTAGCACATGTAGTGGTCATGCAAGCCTTCTGTACATGCATGATCATCGGGGATGTAGTATTATGTCTTACTGCAGTTAGAATACCAATAAGCATTCCTTTTAATTATATAAAGACAATCCCTCTTTTCACAGATATACAGTAGATGTGTTAGTTGGGCACCTGTAGTGGTCATGCAAGCCTTATAAGCCTGCATGATCATCAGGACATAATGTGACATCCTATTGCAGTTAGTTGACGTATAAGCAATCTATCATTCATAAATAGACAATCCCTCTTTTGGCAGATATACAGTAGATGTATTAGTTGGGCACCTGTAGTGGTCATGTGAGCCTTCTGTGCCTGCATGATCATCAGGATGTAATAATACGCCCTGTTGCAGTTAGAAGACCCATAAGCATACCTATCATTCAAGAGGAAACAATGCCTCTTTTTGCAGATATAGATGTTTTAGCTTTAGTGCAGTAAGAACTATTTAGTCTACTCTGCTTGTTTTGGGCCTTTTCCCCCCATTTTCTGTGTTTCCTGAGTGTTTGAGCTATTGTCAGTATAATCTCAGCGCTGTATTCTCAGAGCCATTCAGATATTGGCCCTTCGCTGTTCCTCCTCCCCTCTCCTCCAATGCTGTTTGACTAAAACACTAAGAAGCTGCAGCTGCATCCCCCTCCTTAACCTCCTCCTGTCTTCTATCTAATTTTTTACATTGGACTGATTTTATTTTTGATGAGTAAATAGTTTTCTGATCATTCTGACCCCGTATTTTCATGTATTTATGTATGTAACAGAAAATATAGGTCAGGGTAAAATAAAAGTTTTTATATTAAAAAGCTAGTTTGACAAAGACCACCTCCCTTTCCTCCAAGCAGCACCTGCAGATAAAGAGGCCCAGCTGGGACACAACCCATCAGGACAAGAAGTAAGGCTTGTTAAAGTTTATGCTTAGTTATGTTTGGGAGACACCCCGGCTCTGGAGGTTTATTCGCTGTTTTACTTCTCTGTAATTATGTATTTTACTTTATAGTAAGAATTCGACTCCTGGCTGTTATTTTCTATGTGTCATAGTTTACACTGTAAATAACTAGAGGGAAACATGTCAGACTCGTCAGTAAACTGTGACCAAGGCCGCTTTCAGACGAGCGTGTTGAAATACGTCAGTATTCTGGCTCAGGATCCTGATGAGATACCATCAGTATTGTCATCAGGATTGCTTCAGTATTGTCATCAGGATTGCTTCAGGATTTCATCAGGATTTACATGCGTATTTCTTCCTTCCTTCATTATTTATGCACTGCACAGACTTTAATGTGCGTATTTGGAAACAAATCCGCACAAAACTCGGACATGCTGCGGATTTCAAATACTGATGGAAATTATACGCCCATGTGAATAGCTCTATTCATTAACATTAGCAGCGGAATCTGTTACATTAAATCCGAACTATATACATTGCAAATATGCTCGTCTAAAAGCGGCCTTAGGCTTCATTCAGATGGGCCCTATTGCAGCTGTAGGAGCCACATGGTGATCTAAGTTCACTGCGAAGGGGTCCCGATCATTTGGCCATGATACGTGATTCAGCCATGTTACATCTTTCTGAAAGTGGAGTTATGCTGCTCACCCCTGACAGCCCCATGAGGTCTTCGACATCACTGTTCGCCATGGTTCTGCTCGGAAGTTCTGTGTAGTATTCAAGGCAAAAACATACAGAAAAGCAGAAGTCATTGATACTATAAGGGGATGCAATACTGATTGATTAACCTTGAAAAAAGAGCTAAAAGGTACACTACAAATAGTTGTCAGAGATAATATCACCACTTCACGTTCCAGGTTATGGGGAACCACAAGATCCAGCATACTTTGACAAATCGCTAAAGAGTCCTAGGTTGCCTTAAAGGCTATATCCACATTTGTAACCAATTTTATTTATTGCCTCAATACATCTAACATAATAGTTTTGTTTAAACAACAAAGATCTCTTTCTATTTTGTTTATACAGCTCCATCCGGGTCTCCATGGTTACAGACTACAAACAAACCCATTCTGTAGTCTGGTCTAACAGTCACATGTTATTCTCTTCCAACCTCATCATCTTTTACTTTCTGCAGATTAGCAAAGAGATGGGGCGGGGGTAGCGGAGCAATATATAATTGCAGGATCAGACTACACACAGAGATTGTAGTCTGTTACTAATAGAGACACATAGGTCTCCATGGGAGCTGCAAACACAAAACTGCCTGTGCATGTTTTTTTTGTTTTAAATACCTTGGAGCATTAAACAAATTGGCTGCAAGACTCTAGATACATCAACCTTTGCCTTTGATGACCTTCACCTAATTGTTTTTTTCCAGCTCATACACAGGCCCGTTTCTATAGGCGGGCGAGGGGTGCGACCGCACGGGGCGCAGGTGTCTGGGAAGAAGAGGGGGGCGCTGCGCTGCCTTATATCTTCATACAGGCTGAGCTGCGCTGGGTTACTTACTAACTCCGGCTCCTCCGGCTCACAGGTCTGCGCTGCTGTGTCCTGGCTGACTGCAGCGTCAGGACGTACAGAGTGCTCTCTGACCTGACGCTGCAGAAGGTCAGGTGACTGCAGCGCGGGCCCTGTGAAGAGGAGACAACAGGAGACCACCGGAAGAGGAGAGGAGCGGCTGAGAAGAAGAGGTAAGTTAATTTATTTTTTTTAAGTCTGGTCTGAGGTCTGATAAGGGGGTCTGAATGGCTAATAAGGGGGTCTGAAGGGCCGATGGGGGGTCTGAAGGACTGATCTGAGGTCTGGTAAGGGGGTCTGAAAGGCTGATAAGGGGGGTCTGATAAGGGAGTCTGATAAGGGGGGTCTGAAGGGCTGATAAGGGGGTCTGAGGTCTGATGAGAGGGTCTGAGGTCTGATAAGGGGGTCTGATAAGGGGGTCTGATAAGGGAGTCTGATAAGGGGAGTCTGATAAGGGGGTCTGATAAGTGAGTCTGAAAGGCTGATAAGGAGGTCTGATAAGGGGGGTTTAAGGTCTGATAAGGGGGTCTGAGGACTGATAAGGGGGGTCTGAGGGCTGATAAAAGGGGTCTGAGGGCTGATAATGGGGTCTGAGATGTGATAAGGGGGGTCTGAGATGTGATAAGGGGGGTGTGATAAGGGGGGTCTGAGGTCTGATAATTGGGTCTAAAGGGCTGATAAGGGGGTCTGAAGGGCTGATAAGGGGTCTGAAGGGCTGATAAGGGGGGTCTGAAGGGCTGCTAAGGGGGGTCTAAGGTCTGATAAGGGGGTCTGAGGGCTAAGGGGGGTCTGAGGTCTGATAAGGGGGGGTATGACGTCTGATAAGGGGGACTTGGAGGTCTGATTGTGGGTCTGCGGTCTGATATGGGGGTCTGATTGAGGGTCTAAAGAATGATATGGGGGGGTATGGTGCTCTGATTCAGGGTCTGAGCTTTGATTGGGGATTTGAGGTCTGATTGGGGGTCTAAAGGTCTGATATGGGGGTCTGAGGTCCAGTGGGGGGTCTGGAGGTCTTATATGGGGGTCAGTAAGTCTAATGGGGGCCTGGAGGTCTAATGGGGGTTTGATATTGGGGTCTGGAGGTCTGATATGGGGGTCAGAGGTCTGATGGGGGTCTGGTCTGAGGTTTTATACATGGGGGTCTGAGATGGTGGGGGTTATGACATGAAGGTCTAATAGGGGTCTGATCTGAGGTCTGATATGGGGTCTGACAGACATCTAATGAAGGTCTGGTCTGAGATGGGGGTCTCATCTGAGGTTTGATATGGGTCTGATCTGAACAGTAAGGGGGTATTTTTTGTACTGGCACATTATCTGTGTGGTACCAGTATATTCCAGGGGACTGTTTCTACAGTATAGTTTTGGGGGGCACAGCGGGCACAGTATTAGAGGTGGCAAAATGGAATGTTCAGAAAGTGAGGAGGATGATTGAAAAGTAGGAAACTAAAATGTCTGTTTGTCAAACTCTGCAGAGAGAAGAGATGGCTGAAAGAAATCATCATGGCGGTCTGGTCTGACAGGAGAAGATGAGGAAAGAGAACATCTACATCACAGAAGATGTTACTGGATGTAAGAGGTACATATGTGGAGCTGTATGTCCCTGTACAAGCGCTGCTTTCTCTGCTCTGTTTACCTGATCACCACTGCAAATGAGCAGGTGAACAAAAAAGAGAAAACATCATTTCATTTTTCACCTCAGGCAGCAGAAAAGCTAGAATCGGCCCTGCTGGTAGTTATACCCCTGTAGCATAGTGTGCAGGGTGGCGGGGGGCTGTGCATAAGTCAGTGTTATTTGATTGGGGGGGGGGGGGGGCGCTTTTTTAATGTTCGCCCTTTTGTTAAAATTCCCTAGAAACTGCCCTGCTCATACAATTCAATGCACATTAATATATGTAAAGAATGAAAGAATGGACTGTAGAAATAGATCCAACCAAGCATGTATGAGAAATGTATAGAACGTGATCCTCAGTCATATGACTGACATCCAGCAGAGCACTATTAATCATTCTCAATGCATTATATAACTGCTGTCTCATACATTGTGCATACATGAAACCATAAGATCTATTGAGGGAGTCACCGGGATCAGGTCAGCTTGTGACTATGTCATTGAAAAGTGCTTTCAAGACCATCTGTCGGCATGATCAACCCTAGCAAACCAACCATTCTGCCTGGTAGGGTTGATCATGATGAGTGCAAGGACCCCTCTCTTGCAGCAATCGGATATGTCGTTATTGAGAAATTCCTACTTTTATTATTATATTAAAGAGGTGCTCGGAGCACTGAGGGATGGGCCTGGCCCCTCGGAGCACCGCTTCACCTCTGCCTTACTGCCTCAGTCACTCCACCTCTCCCAGTGATTAACAAGGTGAGATATCATCACGGTTCTGATTTCTGGCCCTAATTCCATGCACTGGAGTTCAGTCCGCACATGCACAGTAGATGATGCTTGGCCCTGTAAATCGCTGTGAGAGAGTGACTAAGGTGGAGTTAACTCTTTCCTGACCTTCAACAAAAATGTAAATCACATTCGAGTGCTATTTTCTGCTTCATGACAGAGTCTAACAGGCTGCCTGACACTATTCTACTGACAGGAATAATACACTGCAATGCAGAAGTATTGCAGTGTATTATAGAAGTGATCAGGTCTACTAGTGTCCAGTGGTAGGACTGACAAAAAGTAGGACTGGTAGGACTGACAAACAGGCTATTATATATTAAATTTTTATTTGTAAGTGTTTTTATTGTGTAAAGGTATTAAAACATAAGAAAACTAGATAATACTTGATATCACCATAATTGCATTTAGTCTGTGGCTTGATGTTCGGACTACAGTGCGGAAGAAATCGTCGGGGAATGGGAGTCAATTGAGTATTAGTTTATTGTTTTTTTATGGCAGCACTATAGGGGGCATTACTGGGGTCCTATAGTGGGCATTGCTGAGTTAGGACAGTATAGGAGGCATTACTAGGGGCCTTATAGGGGGCACTGCTCACTGGGGGCAGTAATAGGGGCATTGTTGGTGGCACAATAGAGTGATCTATTGGGGCACTATAGCAGGAATAATCATGGGGGGGCCCTATGGGGGAACTTTTAATACTGGGGATACTACAGAGTCCATTACTGGTCTGGGGACATTTAATACTCAGGCACTGCAGGGGGAATTTCTGGGGACATGATTTAATACTTATCGACACTGTAGGGTAATTTTAAAACTGGGGCACTATAGGCAGGCATTTTATTACTAGGGGTATTTTAGAGGATATTATTATTACTAGGAGCACAATAAGGGGTAATATTATTGCTGGAGGCACTATAAGCACATTATAATTACTGGGAGCACTATAGGGGCATTATTAATGGAGGCATTTTAGGGTAAATGATTATTAGTGGGAACACTTTTTTTCTGCAGTACAGTATTTGTTGGCATTAGGGAGCATAGCAGGCACAGTATTGGGGGTGGCAGCAGGATGACACATTTAGGACAATAGGTATAGGATATGGAGATTGATCTGAGAAGGTGGGGAGATGGTAGAAAAATATTGTGCTGCACTGTGGTAATTTGTTCAGTTGGGGTGGTATATTGTGTTGCACTGTGGTATTTGGTTCTGCTGGGACAGTATAATGTACCGCCCTGTTGTTTTTGGTTCTGCTGCACCTCCATGGTATTTCTGGCCCCAGGTGGCGGACTGGGAACTAAAAGTGGCCCTGGAAAAAATACTAAAATTGGCCCCATTTTGTAGTTGGGTCCAAGTTGATGGAAGGCAGGGTCAGCAATACCATATTGTGGCACATTATACCACCCCAACAGAGCCAAATACCACAGTCCATCACAAAATACATCCCCAAAAACTTCCACTGGCCGGACTTGAGGAGGACCTAGGTGACCCCCTGGGCATCGGCCCACCGGGAAATTTCCCTGTAAGGTCTATGGCCAATCCGCCCCTGTCTGGCCCCACACACTTGAGTTGACACCGCCTACTCATGTTGACTCGAACTTCTGTCAATTTGGGCCTACAACATGGGGCCACTTCTATTTTTTTCTTCCAGGGACACTTTAAATTCAGAGTCTGCTCCTATATACGGTATTATTATATGGGCTGAAATGTGCCTACAAATTTCATGCTATAACGGATTAGAATGCTTACCAACTTGTCAGAAAGGGCAAACCATGGACTACATAATTTTTTGTAACACTTTGCCTAAAATGGGGGCCAAGAGAGGTGCTGAACTGCTTCTCCTGTTCCTGACACAAATTAACTGCAATTTCAGGCAACCACCACTAGGAGGAGCTCAGCTCAGAGATTATTTATAATTTCCATTGATATCAATGGTCGCTGTATAAATATCTATGGACTGAGCTCCCCCTAGTGGTGGCTGCAGGCATAACACACTGCAGGGCAATGTGCAATGAGAAATATGTGGTTCAGGATAAGTGACATATTTATGAAGCACCTGTTCCACTTTTGCTAGCATAGAAGTCCAATAAAGAGGGTAAGGAAAAGGCTGATTTAAAAAAAAAATCCAAACAATGTATTCTTATTGAGTGTGTTTTATGCACAAGTACTGGTAAACTGGGTCCATGGGTGGGTGAGGCATGCTAATGTTTGCTATGGGGCCCTATGAGATCTGTGTACGCCCTTGGCTTGTAAGTCTCAGGATGACTTTGATGTCATATATACCGTATATGTATCACATGAATTACTGCCCATTACAAGACCTTGCACAAGATCCCGCTCCCGTATCACTTGACACCTGCTGCCCACTTTACTGTATGGTATATTACCGTATCAGACAGCATTTCAGCCGCCTCTTGGCAGGTTCCCAGGGCTGGGGCTGCGTCTCCTTCTGGGTGGTTTAACTATGGTCTGGCAGAATGCTGCGTGCTTAAGTACACATAGCACATTCATGTGTAAAATGCCTTCTACTCATACAGCTGATTAAACAGATGAGAATTTGCAGAATCGCTAACAATGGACTTGAGGAGAGCAGGACAACTGCAAAAAAAAGTGGAAAATTCCATAAAATCCTGCAAGAAAAGCAACACACATAAAATATTTGCAGCAAGATTCAGATGAGGGATTTGCATAAATAGCAACTAGAGTGACTATTTTAACAGTGTTTTTTTTTACATTACTACTGTATTTCGTTGATGTGGTCTCTACAGATGGTCTATGTCCAGTTTATGAATAAAGCAGCTCTCTCTTCCCTCTCTCTCAGCAGGATGTCCCAGCACTATCTGAAAGGACATCTGGCAGCAGTTTTGTACCTATGACACTGGCTGACCTGTTACATGTGCACTTGGCAGCTGAAGACATCTGTGTTGGTCCCATGTTCATATGTGCCCACATTGCTGAGAAAAATGATGCTTAAATATACACAAATGAGCCTCAGGGAGCAATGGGGGCTTTACCATTACACCTAGGGGTGAACTTTGACAGGGGCATACATGATGATGTTATCTCTGATTTGTCCTGTCAATGTGTAACAGTAACGCCCCTGTTGCTCCTAGAGGCTCATTTACATATATTAAAACATATTTTTTCTCAGCAATGAGGACACATATGAACATGGGACCAACACAGATGTCTTCAGCTGTCAAGTGCTCATGTAACAGGTCAGCCAGATTCCCTTTAAATGTAATCTGTCACCTACTTCCACTGTATTAAACTAATGGCAATGCATCAGTGTACTATCATCAAAACTATATCTTTGTTAGTATCTTCCGAACGGCAGAAAATTAATTTTGTTTACTATGCTAATGAGCCTCCAAAGTGCCTAGTGGGGCATGATTAATGATTCCGGAACCAAAGCCCACCTCGATTAAGAGGCCTAAGCCCTCCTCTTCATATGTTCCCAGTACTGCCCTTTGTGTTTTCCCTCTCCTCTGCGAAAATCTGGCTGCCTGGCCAGCGTCTCCCCTGCTGAAATCTCGTGCAAGCACTGGACAAGAAACCGCCATCCCTCTGCACATACGCTGCAACTCCAGTAAGTATGATGCTCACTGCAGAGACCTGTGAAATTAAAGGAGTTATCCAATACGAAAAACTGCCCCCCCATATGCCGGGCCCCTCACAGGGAATATTATTACCCCGCTCCCAGCTCTGCTCCTGGTCCCTGCCTGCCATTGGCTGCTTCCCCTCCCCTCCTACACCGGATGTTTTCATCCGCGCACATCGAGAAGCAGCAGCGGCGGTGCGGGAAGGAGGAGCGGCACAGGGAGCTGGGAGCGGCGTAAGAATATTCCCTGTGAAGGGCCCGGCATATGGGGGGGACAGTTTTTAGTATTAGATAACCCCTTTAAAGGTTATGGCATAAATATGGAACTTTCCAGCTTTTCTTTTATGGTAAAAGAAAAGCTTAAAAGTAAAAGTTGCATTTTTCTGCAAAGGTAACATTACTAAAAAAAGAAATAATAATGGAGTAAAAAATTATTACAACAAATGCGTTTTTGTAACATAATTACTATTAAATATCACAAAACAGTATTGGGTATCCCTGTCACATAGTAAGATCTCATGCACACGACTGTATGTATTTTGCTATCTGCAAAACACAGATCCACAAAAAAAACGGATGATATCCGTGTGACGTCTGTGTTGCATCTGTTTTTTTTGCAGATCCATTGTAACAATGCCTGTCCTTGTTCACAAAACGGACTAGAATAGGACATGTTCTATTTTGCTGCGGAACGGACATGCGGACATATGTATACAGAATGCACACAGAGTAATTTCCGTTTTTTTGCAGCCCCACTGAAATGAATGGTTTCGCATACGGGCCGCAAAAAAAAACGAATGGACCCGGACTAAAAATACATTAATGTGCATGAGCCCTTACTACTACAATATAGTGAACACATTATTCATGGTGATCAGTAAATGAAGTAAATTGAAATGACAAAATTGTTTTATTTCTTCATTTAACCCATAAGAAAAGTTAATAGAAATTAAAATCTTATGTTTATGGCAAAATGGCACGACGCTAAACAAAAAGTTATGGCTGTGATTGTGAGAAAGGCTGGGAGAATCCACAAAGTTTGCCTGCGGGGGGGTCCTGCAATTCCTAATAGCAATCCTGGTCTTACTATTCAATTAACAACCTCATGGAGAGGTGAACACCTTTGAAGCTTCCAGAAGTGAGCAAGATGTTCTTTACCGGACCTACAAAAAGAAAATGACGTCATTAGGACTCTCTTAAGACTCATAGCTATGTGTTTATTTCCCAGGGCAAATATTTAGTTCTAAATTTCATTCAGAGTTGTCCATCTCCCAATTATGGCTATTTATTAGAAACATCCACAACACATGTCACTGTCACTAGTGGGGTACCACAGGGGTCAGTATTGGGCCCTATTCTCTTCAATATATTTATTAATAATCTTGTAGAAGGCTTGCACTGTAAAATATCAATTTTTGCAGATGACAAAAAAGTAATTAACACAAAGGAGGACAGTACACTGCTACAGAGGGACCTGGATAGATTGGAGGCCTGGGCAGAGAAGTGGCAGATGAGGTTTAACACTGACAAATGTAAGGTTATGCACATGGGAAGGAATAATGCAAGTCACCAGTACATACTAAATGGTAAAACACTGGGTAACACTGACATGGAAAAGGACCTAGGAATTTTAGTGAACAGCAAACTAAGCTGTAGAAACCAGTGTCAGACAACTGCTGCCAAGGCCAATAAGATAATGGGTTGCATCAAAAGAGGCATAGATGCCCGTGATGAGAACATAGTCCTGCCACTTTACAAATCACTAGTCAGACCACACATGGAGTACTGTGTACAGTTCTGGGCTCCTGTGAACAAGGCAGACATAGCAGAGCTGGAGAGGGTTCAGAGGAGGGCAACTAAAGTAATAACTGGAATGGGTGGACTACAGTACCCAGAAAGATTATCAAAATTAGGGTTATTTACTTTAGAAAAAAGACGACTGAGGGGAGATCTAATAACTATGTATAAATATATCAGAGGTCAGTACAGAGATCTCTCCCATCATCTATTTATCCCCAGGACTGTGACTGTGACGAGGGGACATCCTCTGCGTCTGGAGGAAAGAAGGTTTGTACACAAACATAGAAGAGGATTCTTTACGGTAAGAGCAGTGAGACTATGGAACTCTCTGCCTGAGGAGGTGGTGATGGTAAGTTCACTAAAAGAGTTCAAGAGGGGTCTGGATGTATTTCTGGAGGGCAATAATATTACAGGTTATAGTTACTAGAGAGGGGTCGTTGATCCAGGGAGTAATTCTGATTGCCTGATTGGAGTCGGGAAGGAATTTTTTCCCCTAAAGGGAGGAATATTGGCTTCTACCTCACAGGGTTTTTATGCCTTCCTCTGGATCAACTTGCAGGATAACAGGCCAAACTGGATGGACAGATGTCTTTTTTGGGCCTTATAAACTATGTTACTATGTTACTATGTTACATGCCCCACCTGCTCCCCTTTCTATGCCTTTGACCTTGTCCTTTTCCCTCAAGAAGTATGGAAGTTCAGTTTCTAGAACAACTATGTGGGGGTAGGAAAACTGGTTTGGAGGGTACTGGATATCACTGAAGAGACCCTGCGGATGTTTAGAGGGTTATTTTCTGGCAATGCTCCACGGGAAATAGTATGCCTATGCTCTCATATCAGCCGAACCAGAGACTCCTCCAAAAGGAAGAGCCACCCATCTGTAGACAGGTGTTACTGGATTCTTGCCCTCGTCAGTACAGAGCAGGGTACTGGTTGGCTATATGAGATGTGTTAGATGTATTGGGGAAGGGGTATTCTACTGTACCCAAAACAGCCAATATAAGCTAAAAAAAGACAATTTGGTCCATCCAGTTTTGGTTAGACATCTGGCAGACACCACAGTTAGCACCTTACAATTTTACCCAAATTGTTGTCAAAGTAGACATTACTAGTTCATAAACTACTGTATATATTGTATCATCTTCTGTAAGTTCAGTCAGTCAAAGGCTCATTGACATGTTTTTGTTGCCATAACATCTTTATCCTCCTATGTATCTTAGATTGGTAGTGGAGTCTCTTGTGAATTAGTTGTCGGTCTCTTTCGTTGTTGTTTAGTCGTCTTCTGTATTTAGAGTACCTCCATGGGGATTGTTAGAAATATGCTGACTCCCCGGTGTGTCACAAGGTTTCTTCGAGCAAGATAAAGACATCAGTCTGCAACTCTACCTCAAGAGCATCACTCATTAAAAAAAATCACTGACTAATCATATGGTAGTAACTCTTCGTTTAAGCACGTGTAGGTTTTCTCGGTCATTGGTACAACACGCTGCCAATGCTCATAAGTTGTTAAAGGAACTGTGTTGTAAGGGTATTTTACATGTTTAATTACAGTGGGGGAAAAAAGTATTTAGTCAGCCACCAATTGTGCAAGTTCTCCCACTTAAAAAGATGAGAGAGGCCTGTAATTGACATCATAGGTAGACCTCAACTATGAGAGACAAAATGAGAAAACAAATCCAGAAAATCACATTGTCTGATTTTTAAAGAATTCATTTGCAAATTATGGTGGAAAATAAGAATTTGGTCAATAACAAAAGTTCATCTCAATACTTTGTTATATCTCCTTTGTTGGCAATGACAGAGGTCAAACGTTTTCTGTAAGTCTTCACAAGGTTGGCACACACTGTTGCTGGCATGTTGGCCCATTCCTCCATGCAGATCTCCTCTAGAGCAGTAATGTTTTTATTTTTTCTCAATAATTTTTTATTAATTTTTTAATAAAACAGAAGGCTAGAAATAGCCTAATTAAACCGTATGTATAACAAACATACATAATACATAATACACTGCAAGGTTCTATAATGAATTCAAGTAGACGGACCACCGGAATGATTACAAAAAGGTTCATATACAGTACAGACCAAAAGTTTGGACACACCTTCTCATTCAAAGAGTTTTCTGTATTTTCATGACTATGAAAATTGTAGATTCACACCGAAGGCATCAAAACTATGAATTAACACATGTGGAATTATATACTTAACAAAAAAGTGTGAAACAACTGAAAATATGTCTTATATTCTAGGTTCTTCAAAGTAGCCACCTTTTGCTTTGATTACTGTTTTGCACACTCTTGGCATTCTCTTGATGAGCTTCAAGAGGCAGTCACCTGAAATGGTTTTCACTTCACAGGTGTGCCCTGTCAGGTTTAATAAGTGGGATTTCTTGCCTTATAAATGGGGTTGGGACCATGAGTTGTGTTGGGCAGAAGTCAGGTGGATACACAGCTGATAGTTCTACTGAATAGACTGTTAGAATTTGTATTATGGCAAGAAAAAAGCAGCTAAGTAAAGAAAAACGAGTGGCCATCATTACTTTAAGAAATGAAGGTCAGTCAGTCCAAAAAATTGGGAAACTTTGAAAGTGTCCCCAAGTGCAGTCACAAAAACCATCAAGCGCTACAAAGAAACTGGCTCACATGAGGACCGCCCCAGGAAAGGAAGACCAAGAGTCACCTCTGCTGCGGAGGATAAGTTCATCCGAGTCACCAGCCTCATAAATTGCAGGTTAACAGCAGCTCAGATTAGAGACCAGGTCAATGTCACACAAAGTTCTAGCAGCAGACATATCTCTACAACAACTGTTAAGAGGAGACTGTGTGCAGCAGGCCTTCATGGTAAAATAGCTGCTAGGAAACCACTGCTAAGGACAGTCAACAAGCAGAAGAGACTTGTTTGGGCTAAAGAACACAAGGAATGGACATTAGATCAGTGGAAATCTGTGCTTTGGTCTGATGAGTCCAAATCTGAGATCTTTGGTTCCAACCACCATGTCTTTCTGCGACGCAGAAAAGGTGAACGGATGGACTCTACATGCCTGGTTCCCACCGTGAAGCATGGAGGAGGAGGTGTGATGGTGTGGGGGTGCTTTGCTGGTGACACTGTTGGGGA
This sequence comes from Rhinella marina, assembly GCA_900303285.1. Classification (NCBI taxonomy): domain Eukaryota; kingdom Metazoa; phylum Chordata; class Amphibia; order Anura; family Bufonidae; genus Rhinella; species Rhinella marina. The sequence goes on from ONZH01016253.1 coordinate 225,434, forward strand.
TTTATTCAAAATTGAAGGCATACTGAACCAGCATGGCTACCACAGCATCTTGCAGCGGCATGCTATTCCATCCGGTTTGCGTTTAGTTGGACCATCATTTATTTATCAACAGGACAATGACCCCAAACACACCTCCAGGCTGTGTAAGGGCTATTTGACCAAGAAGGAGAGTGATGGGTGCTACGCCAGATGACCTGGCCTCCACAGTCACCAGACCTGAACCCAATCGAGATGGTTTGGGGTGAGCTGGACCGCGAGTGAAGGCAAAAGGGCCAACAAGTGCTAAGCATCTCTGGGAACTCCTTCAAGACTGTTGGAATACCATTTCAGGTGACTACCTCTTGAAGCTCATCAAGAGAATGCCAAGAGTGTGCAAAGCAGTAATCAAAGCAAAAGGTGGCTACATTGAAGAACCTAGAATATAAGACATATTTTCAGTTGTTTCACACTTTTTTGTTAAGTATATAATTCCACATGTGTTAATTCATAGTTTTGATGCCTTTAGTGTGAATCTACAATTTTCATAGTCATGAAAATACAGAAAACTCTTTGAATGAGAGGGTGTCCAAACTTTTGGTCTGTACTGTATATAAACAATTATGTACTAACAGCATATGTTGAAGTGTACCAGGTGTCCCACATCCTCATAAATTTGGGAAACGTAGAGGTTGCATATGCCATAGTTTTCTCATATAGGCAAGTGGTTTGAACTCTAGTCAATATTTCGCTTTCTGAAGGTATCTTGTTACTTTTCCAGTTTTTGGAGATTGCCAGCTTGGTGGCCAAGAAAAGATGGGTAATAACTGTTCTATATTTAGAACGAATAGTATCTATTCGTATGAGGAGTAAAGCCATCTCCGGTTTGGGGGGAATGGGTACATTAGCTATATCTGAAGCAATTGTAAATATCCTTTGCCACAAAAGTGTTAGGTGTGGACAACTCCAAAGAATAGGGAGAAGGGTACCCCTGCCTCCGCATCCTCTCCAACAAAGGTGGGAGACGCCTGGGAACATATAACTTAATCGGTCTGGGGTATAGTACCACCTCAAAATGGTTTTAACAAACGATTCAACATGTAAAGTACATTTTAAATTGGAAAATATAAAACGTAAAGCGGAGGACCATTCTGCATTTGTGTAAGTAGCCTGTAAATTTTTCTCCCAGGACAGGAAAGGAGCAGTTTTAGTAAATGAGGCCTTGTTTCCCATCAGAGAGTAGGAGGCCTTAGTAGGGGGTTTTGACCATAGCTCAAAGATATCTAGATTGGCTGAAACCTCTAATGTAGGTTGGGAATTGAAAAAGTGCCTAATTCGCAGATATTTGTAAAATTCTGAATTAGGAATGTCTAAAGACTGATGTAGATCCCGAAAAGAGCGAAGATGTAGATCCCGGAAAGGACAAAGAACCTTATTGTAAAATAATTGAGAGAGGGTTACTAGGGAGTTCTTCCTCCAAAGTCCAAGGTCCAGATCCGGAATGAAGAGCTCCAACAGTTCAATTGGAGTTTCTTTCAAGAGGGAAAAAGACTTCCTAGGACTATAGATATGGAATTGTTTCCAATTATCTACTGCGGATTTTATCAAGTATGGCAATGTAGGAGGGGAGTAGGAGGGGTATAGGGAAGCTATTAGTAGAGCCTTGGGACAGCTTGACAGGGTGGAGGTTTCCTCAATTGATCTGCATGGGTTCCAGGAGGCAGAGGACCACCACGCCTTCAAACTCGCCACCAATGTGGATACGTAATAGTCATATATGTTAGGTAGACTGAGGCCACCAAACTGTTTCCTCTTGTACAACATTTTTACAGATATACGAGGGCGTTTGTTGGCCCAAATAAATGCGCTTGTGAGTTTAGTAGCTCTATTAAAAAAGGCCTTCGGGAGACTGATGGGAAGGGATCTGAACATAAAGGGGAATTTAGGAAGGGAAAACATTTGAAAGGAGGCTATACGGCCCACCCAGGAGATTTCATGTTTAGCAAGATTTTGAAGGTCTGAGGCAATATGATCCAGGAGGGGCAGGTAGTTGTATTTATACAGTAAGGAAACTGAATTGTCCCTAAATATGATATCTGTGTAGGCTGCCAATCTAGGTGGAACAAACTTTGCAATCGGGTCAGCACAGAGTTAGGGAGGTTAAAGGGGAGTATTTGTGATTTGGATAAATTTAGTTTGTAATATGAGAGGCGCCCAAATTCACTAATAAGTGTAAGAGCAGCTGGGAGTGAGGTCATGGGGTCTCTAAGAGTGAGGATAACATCATTTGCATAAAGTTATATGCAGTGGTTTTGAGATCCTATGTTGATGCCTTTAATAGAAGGGTTTAAACGAATGGATTGTGCCAGAGGTTCTATGGCCAGTGTAAAGACCAGTGGGGAGAGGGGGCACCCCTGCCTAGTCCCGTTAGAGATGTCAAAGGGGTCAGACAATGTTCCGTTGGCAAGTACTCTTGCCGAGGGGCAGGAATATAGTGCCTGAATCCAGGGGCGTAGCTAAAGGCTCATGGGCCCTGGTGCAAGAGTTCAGCTTGGGCCCCCCCCCCACCTAGCTCTATTTATATCACTACAGAACATACAGGGTAAGGCTACATTCACACGTTGTTTTTGCGGCCTCCGATCTGCATATTTTGCGGCTCAGATGCGGACCAATTCACTTCAATGAACACTGTGTGCTGTCCGCATCTGTATGTCCATTCCTATTTTTGTCTGTTTTGCAGACAAGGATAGGCATTGTTACAGTGGATCTGCAAAAAAAAAATGGATGCCATACGGAACATCATCCTTTTTTTGCGGATCCGCAATTTGCAGACTGCAAAACACAACGTTCATGTGAATGTAAACAACCTACAAAGAACAAAAAAGTCTACTTGGCTCATAAATATAATCTTTATTAAGAAAATTCCATAAAAAATACAGATAAGAAGAGGTAAGAATGAAGAGTTCAACAAACAAAAGTGTGACTCTCCTAGACTAAACATATCCCCTCTTATGTAATATATTTGGGCAGTACAGACATTTGGTTTAACTGACCTATATAAAATCAATAAAGTGCACATCAATATCAAAAGGGAACAGGTGGTGTATCAATCGTCCCCCTGTGCATCTACAAATAGTACCAAAAATAAAAGGCAGCACAATCCAATGTCTTATCAGTATACAGTACTTACCCACAAATGGGGAGTCAGTCCAGGAGAGCCACACACCCCAACGCACGTTTCGGCCCCTCGCCTTCCTCTGGGGGTATGACTCTCCTTGCTGATAGTAAGTATATATAAAGCAGACCAACCAATCAGTGGAGTCAGGGCTTGCAATTGTAATCTAGAATACCTGTGTGTTTGCGCCAAAAGAGGTGTTCAATATTAAACCCGGAAAAGCGTCACGGTCACGTGGTGGCCAGTCACGCGACCGCGCGTCATCGGGCAGATAATACTGAAAGGAAGGTTTCCGGGATTACGTAGCGGTCACGTGATGGCCAGTCACGCGGCCGCACGTATCCCAGGAAACCCAGACGCCATCCCTGTTTACAAGTATGTTCGTGGTCATGTGACAAAGATAGTCACATGATCACAATCAAAATTGCACAACCCGGAAGTATATTTAAAAAAGACACTGAACCCCTCAATCATAAGTGGAGATGTAGAGAAGATATAAAACCGATTATCCCAGCAACCATTATTAAAGTGCATATGTGCAATCCATATATATAATACAATATATTAAAGTGATTGTTACATAATAATATAAATACAAAAACTTAAATATAGTGACGTATAAATCATTATACATAATTACCAATGAAATGAATACCAAAAAAAAAAAAAATAAATAAAAATAAAAATTTATATATATATATAATAGATGAATGGATAAAAATAAATGTTAAAAATAAATATAAAGTGTAATAATACACAAAACACAATTTTCCTTTATCCTTTTCACAGCCGATACAAAAAATCTTCTCCTCCATCTCTTCGTTACAAGACTGTTATTTCTCCCGGTGTATTGTGCCAACATTGACGATAAAATCTATAGATATGCAAGCAGCAACATATTCATATCCCGACTTCCTACTGTCGGAAGGACTGCAGAAACAAACAAATAATTAGATAGAGTATATTTTAAACAAGAAGAAAAAGAGATTAAAAAACCTTAAAATAAAAAGTTCCTAACCAACACTCAGAGGAATGGGGCGAAGCTCAATGAGTCATTTAGACCCCTAGGATACATTGTCCCCAGGGTCCAAATCCATTTTGTCTCCCGTTGTGCAAGTACTTTCATTACATCTCCTCCTCTCCTACTCAAGTCAACCCTATCAATTCCTCTAACCGTGAACCCATTAGGGTCACAGTTGTGGTACATTTTAAAATGTTTTGGGATTGATTTCAGATTAGCAGACTCCTCACATCCACCTGCTTTAATGATGTCTCTGACGTGTTCTCGCACACGAACCTTTAGTTCTCTTGTAGTAAGTCCAATATATATCTTTGGACAAGGGCATGTAGCAAAATAAATAACAGCCCGCGTATTACAAGTGATAGCATGAGTGATTCTAAACATTCTTGTTTGATCTGAATCATAGAAATCCGTGGCCCGCACAATATTAGGGCAGGCCACACACTTCCCACATGGTGTGCAACCCCATTTCGGTCCCTTTGAACCAAAAAACTCTCCTTCTCTTTTTGGGGAGTAGAAGGATCTCACCAGGTAGTCCTTTAGATTTCTGGACCGTCTAGAGACCAGGGATGGATATGATGTCAGGTATTTTTTTCAGGACCGGATCACATTTTAAGATGGGCCAGTACTTCACAAAAATTGATCGCATCTCGGTCCATCGTGCATGATAATTGGTGATGTATCTGACTATATTCTCTGGACCCTTCCTTGGTTTTGGATGGATCAAAGCCCCTCGATTTAAATTTTTTGCTTTGTTATAGGCCCTCTTTATTGATCTTCTACTATAGCCACGTTCCAAAAAACGTTCAGTCAAGATCTGTGCCTGCTTCTCAAAATCCACATCACTAGAACAAATGCGTCGTATTCTAATGAATTGTCCAACCGGAATCCCCCTAATTGTTTGTACCGGGTGAGACGACGATGCATGCAGCAAGGAATTTACTGATGTCTCTTTGCGATAGACCTCGGTCTGTAAGAGACCGCTGTCATCACATTTCACCACCACATCAAGAAAATCAATTTTCCCAAAATCATATTTATATGTGAGGTGAATATTATATCCATTCTTGTTCAATCCCTCAATGAATGAGCTCAAAGATTCAGGGGTCCCATGCCAGATCATAAAGATGTCGTCGATGTACCGGGCCCATAAAATGACCCGGTCCATCGACAACATCCGATCTGACATGAAGAGCTCCCTCTCCCACAGCCCCAGGAACAAATTCGCATATGAGGGGCGCACACGCTGCCCCCATTGCTGTTCCCTGGAGCTGTAGGTAGAAGGAGCCAATGAATGTAAAAAAGTTGTGTGACAAAACAAATCGTAAAAGGTCAGTAAGAAAGCTCGACAAATCCAAGTCAAATTCACTCATTGACAAAAAATATTCCACTGCCCTTATACCATCTTCATGTCTAATGTTCGTATATAACGACTCAACGTCGCACGTGACTAAGAGCATATCTGCATCCACATGGATACCATCAATTTGTTGGAGAAAATCCGCCGTGTCACGGACATAAGATGGCAAACGTTGGACCAAGGGTTTTAAATGGAAATCCAGGAATCTACAAGCATTCTCAAAAGGACCACCACACCCCGAAATAATAGGCCTACCTGGGGGTATCCGTGCGTTTTTATGAACTTTAGGCAGTAAGTATAGGGTTGGTATTGTTGGATACCATCGAATATTTCACAGGATAATCTTACAAGTGATCAACGAAGGAGCCTAAAAAAACTGTGCTCCCTGAAGGATGTGGTATACAAACCTGCCAACAAGGGTGGAAATGTGGTGATATGGCCCTGCAAAATGTATGAAGCAGAGGCATATCGCCAGCTACGTAATAGTACTTGTTATAGGAAGCTTACCTTTAACCCCTTGTTATCCTACAGTACCATACTCCACTCTCTACTGGATACAGCCAGGGATAAGAATATCATCACTTCACAATTGCAAGAGGCCCTTGTCGTTGACAATCCAACAATACCAACCCTATACTTACTGCCTAAAGTTCATAAAAACGCACGGATACCCCCAGGTAGGCCTATTATTTCGGGGTGTGGTGGTCCTTTTGAGAATGCTTGTAGATTCCTGGATTTCCATTTAAAACCCTTGGTCCAACGTTTGCCATCTTATGTCCGTGACACGGCGGATTTTCTCCAACAAATTGATGGTATCCATGTGGATGCAGATATGCTCTTAGTCACGTGCGACGTTGAGTCGTTATATACGAACATTAGACATGAAGATGGTATAAGGGCAGTGGAATATTTTTTGTCAATGAGTGAATTTGACTTGGATTTGTCGAGCTTTCTTACTGACCTTTTACGATTTGTTTTGTCACACAACTTTTTTACATTCAATGGCTCCTTCTACCTACAGCTCCAGGGAACAGCAATGGGGGCAGCGTGTGCGCCCTCATATGCGAATTTGTTCCTGGGGCTGTGGGAGAGGGAGCTCTTCATGTCAGATCGGATGTTGTCGATGGACCGGGTCATTTTATGGGCCCGGTACATCGACGACATCTTTATGATCTGGCATGGGACCCCTGAATCTTTGAGCTCATTCATTGAGGGATTGAACAAGAATGGATATAATATTCACCTCACATATAAATATGATTTTGGGAAAATTGATTTTCTTGATGTGGTGGTGAAATGTGATGACAGCGGTCTCTTACAGACCGAGGTCTATCGCAAAGAGACATCAGTAAATTCCTTGCTGCATGCATCGTCGTCTCACCCGGTACAAACAATTAGGGGGATTCCGGTTGGACAATTCATTAGAATACGACGCATTTGTTCTAGTGATGTGGATTTTGAGAAGCAGGCACAGATCTTGACTGAACGTTTTTTGGAACGTGGCTATAGTAGAAGATCAATAAAGAGGGCCTATAACAAAGCAAAAAATTTAAATCGAGGGCTTTGATTCATCCAAAACCAAGGAAGGGTCCAGAGAATATAGTCAGATACATCACCAATTATCATGCACGATGACCGAGATGCGATCAATTTTGTGAAGTACTGGCCCATCTTAAATGTGATCCGGTCCTGAAAAAATACCTGACATCATATCCATCACTGGTCTCTAGACGGTCCAGAAATCTTAAAGGACTACCTGTGAGATCCTTCTACCTCCCCAAAAGAAGAGGAGAGTTTTTTGGTTCAAAGGGACCGAAATGGGGTTGCACCACCATGTGGGAAGTGGTGGCCTGCCCCAATATTGTGGCGGGCCACGGATTTCTATGATTCAGATCAAACAAGAATGTTTAGAGTCACTCATGCTATCACTTGTAATACGCAGGCTGTTATTTATTTTGCTACATGCCCTTGTCCAAAGATATATATTGGACTTACTACAAGAGAACTAAAGGTTCGTGTGCGAGAACACGTCAGAGACATCATTAAAGCAGGTGGATGTGAGGAGTCTGCTAATCTGAAATCAATCCCAAAACATTTTAAAATGTACCACAACTGTGACCCTAATGGGTTCACGGTTAGAGGAATTGATAGGGTTGACTTGAGTAGGAGAGGAGGAGATGTAATGAAAGTACTTGCACAACGGGACAAAATGGATTTGGACCCTGGGGACAATGTATCCTAGGGTTCTAAATGACTCATTGAGCTTCGCCCCATTCCTCTTAGTGTTGGTTAGGAACTTTTTATTTTAAGGTTTTTTAAATCTCTTTTTCTTCTTGTTTAAATATACTCTATCTAATTATTTGTTTGTTTCTGCAGTCCTTCCGACAGTAGGAAGTCGGGATATGAATATGTTGCTGCTTGCATATCTATAGATTTTATCGTCAATGTTGGCACAATACACCGGGAGAAAATAACAGTCTTGTAACGAAGAGATGGAGGAGAAGATTTTTTGTATCGGCTGTGAAAAGGATAAAGGAAAATTGTGTTTTGTGTATTATTACACTTTATATTTATTTTTAACATTTATTTTTATCCATTCATCTATTATATATATAATATTTATTTTTTTTTTTTTTTGG